>WBMW01002601.1:246864-306852 GCA_013396635.1 Penelope pileata
GGCGCCGCGGGGGGCCGGGGGGGCTGGGGGCGGAAAGGGGCAGGAATTGGGGAAGGTTCGGGGAGGAATGAGGCGAGAATGGGCGAAAAGTTGCAACAAACGGGCGAAAGGCGGTGAAAAATGGCAAAAAGATGGGTGAACCATGGCAAAAATGGGCAAAGCGTGGTAAGGAATGGCAATGAAATGGGCAAAAGATGGCAAAAAATGGGCAACGCTTGGTAAAAATGGCCAAGTGGCAAAAAGAAGAGGGAAAATGGCAAAACATGGCAAAAAACTGTCAAAAAAGGGTAGCAAGTGGCAAAAAGTTGGCAGAAAATGGGCAAACGGTAGCAAAAAACGGGAAAACATGGGTAGAAACAGGCGAAAAACAGCAACGAGATGAGCAAAACATAGCGAAAGGTGGCAAAAAATGGGAAAAAAAGTAGTGTAGGGAGAGCTGGTGCGCAGGGAAGGGAGGGTTGGGGTGCGGGGATGGGGACGGGGCCGTGGGTGCTGTGCTGAGGGCCCCGTGCTTGCGGTTGTGCCACATCCATCCCTGTGCCATCTGCTGCCCTTCGGATGGGTCCTGGGATGTGGGGTGGGATGCATGGGAACCCCGCAGAGGTCATCTAGAAACCCTACAGAGATCGTCCAGGGGCTCTGTAGAGAGAGCGTCCAGAAGTCATAGAGCGTGCAGACACCAGCCCCAGCGATTGCCCAGAAACCAACCATGGAGATCCTCCAGCAGCCCCACGGGGGGATCGTCCAGCTGCCCCCCAAGAGATCCTCCATCAGAGGGGCCAGGAGCCCCCCAGCAGCCCTACAGAACCCCCTGCAGCAACCCCCTCCCGCTCATTGTTGCGTTGGGTGGCCGACGAGGAAGTGGTGCCGCACGGGGCCGTGTTTTCCTGCCGTCCCGCGGCCCTCGGAGCCCCATGGCGGTGGGGATGGTGCACGGGGCCCGCAGCCGTGGAGGTGTTGTTGGTGTGAATTCTGAGAGGGGTTGGGATCTCCCTGCCATCCGCGCTCGCTGTGCTGTTGCCTCAGCGTTGGAGAAGCGACGGCGCGTCCTTAATAATGAGTCACCATGGGAAAAATAGATGTGGTTGCCGACCCGCGCGGAGGCCGGGCTGCGCTGACAGATGGCGGCCGCGCTCTCTTGGCCCGAAAACGGGGCACGAGGGGCAGCCCCCACCTCGCTATGTCCCTGTGTGGGGCCGGGCTGCACCCTGCTCCCCACGCAGGACCCTGGGGGCTGCTCCCTGAGCTCACCCGCTGCCAGAGAGGCTCTAAAATGGCGTCGGGGCCCTGCTGTGGGGCTGGGGATGAGCCCTGCCGTGGGGCTTGGATGGGGTTGGGCCCTGCCATGGGGCTTAGATGGGGTTAGGCCCTTCTGTGGGGCTGGAGCTGTGGAAGCAAGGCTCGTGCTGCCCCTATTTACCCGCTGCTGTGCTTCGTGTTGTGTTATTGCCCGCTCCCCTCCCAGCCAGGTGCTCTCCCCGTGGGTCCCGGCCTGGGGATGGCACTTGGTTGTCCCCAAGCCCTGCGATGGAACGTGGTACAAAAGGATTGGGGGCGAAGTGAAGGCAGCGCGGGGTGGTTTGTGCCGTCCTGGGCATCGCAGTGCCTTCGCTGCACCCCAAACCCCCGTGGCAGTGGGAATGTGACGTGCCTGGCTCTTATTTTGTCCAGTCCTCCGCTGTTGCAAGATGTATCAAAGCAGGAAAAAGTTGCTATGGTGCTGTTGCTTGGAGATGGATGTGAAAAAATGGCAGGCTCGGAATTGTTAATTACCTTTTTTTTGTTGTTTTTACCTCCGTGAGTTGCGATTGGTGGCTCGGGAAGGTTTGCTGCCAGGCAAACCCTTGGTTCCCATCGCTTTTCCAAGGAGATGTTTTTCCAGCGTTCCCGTTTGGGGAGGGAGCTGCTCTTCCACGAGTAAACACACAGTTAAAACACACCCCAAATGTTGGGTCTAAGCTTATGGGTCCGGGCACGGGTCCTGGCGCGTTGGGTACGGCCGCACAAAGCCGCTGGGTCTTTGTGTGCCGGGGACGTGCAGGGGGGACTGGCGGTGACATGGAGGGACGGAGCAGGAGGGAACTGCTCCGGAGTTGGGAGCACAAGGGTGCTCCTATTTACCTGGGGGCAGCCCTAGGGTGGGTGAGTTCCCACCCATCCCCCTGTCTGGCTGTGCTGCTGCGGGCTCTGGGATTTGGGGAGCAGCGGTGCCCCCGGAGCCAGCCACGGGGCCGTTGGCTTTTTGCTCTCCCCCGTGCAAGGCTGCGTGCAGCGGGCGTGCTGCTGCACAGCCTCTGCTGGGAGCGGGCTGGAGAAACACGACCATTTTGTTTCTAAAGAAGCCAAATCCGAGGGTGTCTCCTCAAACTTAAAACCGAGCAGTGCTCGGAGGGATGCGGTGCTGTTTGCTGCCGCGTTTCTTTCTCATCCGGTTCCCCGGTTGCTGTGGGAACCTTGCTTGGCTTTGCAGTCGTTTTTTTGAGTTAGGATGAAAAAGGTGTCTGCAGAAATGAAAACATTTCTTCCGTGCAGTGATTGGTTTTGTTTGGTGTGAGCTGAAATAATATTCCGTGTCCGAATTCTCTAAAATGAGAGAATTTTGAGGAATATTCCCTCTTGAGAATATTTGCTCTCAAGAATCACTGGCTGATGGAGCAGTGTTATTTTTTGCGTGAAAACTCATTTTAAATTTATTTTTATGTATTATCTTGACAGTTGAAGACAAAAAAAAAAAAAGTATTTTGTGTGCATTGTAACAAGCTGAAACCTGGGCTTTTGTTTTGTTCCCAGAGGCAGCTCCTCCCTTCTCAAAAACTTCCCTCTCGGGCTCTGTACTTTCTTGCAATGAGCTCTGAAGGCTGAGCAGGAAAGCAGCGATGGGTGTGGGTGGGGGGCACGGGGCAGGGATCAGTTTGGGTTCACCCAACAAATGCTGCCTCCACCAGCAGGGAAAGTCATGGCCCATCAGTGAGACAGATGCTGGGCAGCGTGCAGAACGAGGCCACCAAATATACTAACGGTTGTCCCCACCACAAGTGCTGGCCTTCCGTGGATTTTTCCCTGTGTTTTGTTGATCTGGAAGAACGTGGCTTTGTCCCTTTATTGCTGTTTTAAAGGGCGAGAGGAGTAAAAGCCTCTTAATTGCAAGCCATGTGACTCTGGAATGCCACCGCCGTCCGTGGGAGATTTAAGAGGTTCAGAGCAGGCACCAGGGCCGGGAGAAACCCTGCATTTCAGGAACAAATGCTCTCCTTGAAATTACTGTGGATATGCTGCAAATCGGAGCGCTCTGAGGAGACAAACAGCCGGTCATGTTTCCTTTTGGGAAGCAGAGTGCTTTGTCCAGCCCCAGGCTGCAGGATGCCTTCAGGGGAGCAGGTCGTGTTCTGCACACCGCTGCTCTGAGCTGCAAAATCCCTCGGTAATGGAGAGCACGTATTTGTTCTCAGTGACTTCCAACAACAGTCCTTCAGCTTGCAGGAGGTGCTGTGTCTGATGGCTGGGGGTGAGGACCAGAACCTCCTGCTCCACGAGGACAGGGATGGAGCGGTGGGGCCGGGATTGCTGCTGGGGGACCGTTCCCAGGCTTTATTGCTTGTAACAGTCATTGGGTATCACTGGAGGTGCAAACACGCGGTTGGTTGTACTAAATCAGCTTTGCCTATGGAGATCCCTATCCAGATGTCGTGTTTATCCAAGGAAATAGAGCTACAGAATGACCCATTCCTTTTTTTTCCCCCTCTATCAGCTTTAGGTGACAGTACTCTCCTAACACAGACACTAGGCTGTTAGCTCAGAGCCTTTGAAGGGAAGGTGCAATTCATGCCTGTGCTTTGCTGAGGGTCTGGGATGCTGGGCAGCATCGGGGCATGGTTACGCTGCGTTGGACAGACCCTCCCAGTAGGAGATGTTGGTTGTGCAGAACGTAAACGTGGCTCCTCGGCACTGCTCCTTGTGCTGCCCTGTGCTGGGCTCTTTGCACACAGCAGTGAGGTGGGAGCTCGGCGATGCCGTGCTGGCTTGGGAAATGCCTGCATAATTACTGCAGAGAAACTTAACGAAGAGCACCGATTGGGAGTAAGCTTTTGTTATGTGCTTTTATACGCTGAGCCCTGCTTGGAAGATGAGTGGATGGGTCACTTGTTGCAAAATTCTGTGTCTGCTGAGCCTTCCCAGCATCCTGAGGTTTCTTCAGAGGTCCTGGCTGTGTTTGTGATGCGAGGAGAGCAGCTTCTGCGATGGCTGAAACACGAAGTTTTGGTATTTCTTGTCATTGCTCTAAATCCCCGTGGTACAGCACTGAAGGAATCCCAGTGCCCTTTCTGGTGGATTGCTGCAGGCCTGTCCCAGCCCCGTGTGAGCTAAATGAGGCTGTGCCATGTGTGAAGGAGACGCTGGTTGGAGCCCCATGGTTGTCACGGCTGAATCTGGGGTTGACGGAAGCGTTGGGTTCCTGTGGAACCCGTTCCTGTGAGCGCTGAAAGCAGGCTGGTGTATGGAGAACTTAACAGCCCTTGTGAGGCATACACGGATATTAAACCCATTCATCAAGTTAAAATGGGACTGGAAAAGGCCTGGAGTTGTTCTTGATAGTCTTGTTGACTGTTTTTTTCCCCAGTGCTTTTCATAGGACGGAAAGTCGTGCCAAGTCCTCCGGCGGGTGACCTTATTGCAGTCTTAAGGTGTGTCCAAAATTAGGTCCTTGTCTTTGCTGAGGGCCCAGCAGCACCAGCTCGCGTTTCATGGAAAAGGAAGTAAATACCCACGGAGCAGAGGGCAGGCTGCAGTTCTGGGGCGCGTTGGTGAGTCGGGATGAACCCGGAGCTTTGTTTTGCTGCAGCGATTTGTCAGGAGCAGCAGGAGGAGACGCTTCGGGCACGTGAAGATGGACCTGAGAAATACCACGGACCAAAAAGAGGGGCTGGAAGGTGTTCTGAGGTGCTGGAGAGGGGGCAAAACCGAGGGTCGTCCCTCTCAGCTGGTGCTGGCACCGAGGCTGCAGGCATTGAAGTTGCTCCTGGGGTGGATAAGGTCTGGTTTTGGTGGCTACCAAAAATAAACGCTTGCGAGATACGCTGGATGTGTTTTTTATTAAGTTCAGTGAACTTGCTGAGGTCTGTGAACGCCCTTAAACCAAAGACTGGAAAGGCAAACATTCTTCACCAGTGAACTAAGGAATAAACTAGAAAATGCGATTCCTCTCCATAGTAAGATTTTGAGTTTAGCTGCATCTGCCAATTTAGAAATCTCGTGGGAAGAATACGAGCCCCAAGATGGAAATTCGCAGCGTACAACCAGCCTGGTGGCTTACCTTAATCCTCCCAGCATCAGAGACTTGTGTGGTTGGAGCAGTTAATGGACATGAGACAAGCTGCTTTGGTTGCCACCCGATGACGGGACGTGCCAGGGTGGCTTTGCCTTTCTGGCTGCCCAGTGCTCCCTTTGGGGCTGAGCAACGTCAGCTCTGGGCTCCTCGAGTCTGAAAACCATCTCCAGTGCTCATCTGGAGTCGTGTTTTAAGATGTGATGACGACTTCTGTGCAATGAATAAAACCCAGCAAGCTGCATTTCCATAGTTATTGTTTAACCTGCGAACACTGCGCAATCCTCGCTGGCTATCTCTGAAATTCTACAGGGTGAAGATAAGGTCCTTTAGTAAAAGGAGAAACATTGTTACCTGCTTTTCATAACTATACCACAATATATTCCTGGGATTGCTACAATCTGATCTGTTTCAGGGTGGGATGACTGGGAAGGCAGTGCCTCTGAATTCAGTGGAACCAACGCGCTTCTCAAAGCGGCTTTTTTGGAAGCGCACCCTGCAGCACTGCGTGGGCCTGGCTCTGTGCTCTGTTTTGTGTCTTCCTGCATTGTCTGAGGTCCAAATAGTCATGGTGACTTAGGTGATAATGCAGCAAAATCGGGACGCGAAAGGGACGTAAATTTTCTGCTGAAAGTAATCAGGAGAAGAGCAGCAGCCTCTCTCAGCGGCCGGTTCCTGTTTGAAAACCCAGATGTCTTTTAAGAACAAAAGGGAGCTTTTTTGCTTCCATTCTCTTCCTCTTTTTAGTTAAGCTGAACAGCTTAAAATTGAAAGCACTTTTTTTCCTATACTTAGATCCGTAGCGTGCATGCCCAGTTCTAATGGCGATGCCCTGGAAGTGTCTGATCCCAGCAGCGAGGCAGACCCGAGCCTCTGAAGCAGCGCGGACGGACGGACGGTCGCAGGGCCCTGCAGCTGCAGGCAGCGTGGAGTTGTGTGTGTGTTCCTCCTGGATACCCTCCTGTCCACCCTGAAAGGCTTGTGTGTTTTTTGTTGTCCTCGGAGGTGGCAGGAAATCAGAGCTGCCTTCACACCAAGCTTTTGTCACAAAGCTGGTTTGGAAGTAGTCTTTTAGCTTGCTACATAGAGTACTGCCAGACTGTAACTTCTTTTTAATAAGCAGTGAATCAGTTTTTCTCCAGGTGGAAACCTGAGCTGCTGTTCTCCATCCATGGACCTCATTAGGAAGAACTTGTCCCCACCCTCAGCCTCTCCTGCAGTGGAACGTTTGGAGGGATGCAGGGAGCCCTGAGCTGGGGTCCATCTGCTGCTGTGGGCCTGGATGCCTCCTGCCCCCATCTGCGGTGCTGGCTGCCAAAAAGCACACAGAGCCTTACTTCAGTGCTCCCTTTTCAGGCTCTCCGTGGCAGCTGTGGGTGACCCGTAACAGTTAGTGTGGCAAAATAAGAAAGATAAACGGCCAAGTTGTGTGTCTAAAGTAGTCATCGTTGGAGGAAAAAGTCTTCCGGCCTCATCCACATCCTGACTGCGAGGAGAATAAAGGCTCGGAGGGGATGACTGTCTCCCTTGTCCACAGAATCAAATCTGATTTAATTTCAGGAACCAGTGTTTGTGCGTGTGAGATGCTGCTCTTGGAGAGCCCTCTGAATGCACATCTAAACGGCCACGATGTACATACTGGCCTCGTTGTAATCAAAGACAAAATGAGCCTTTGGTCTCCTCCAAAACAACCTGGGGGAGTATCAGGAGCACGGAAGCTTTGCTACGTTCAGAAAATAAAAATGGTTTCAGCGTTGGTGCAGATTTTGGCGTGCTGGCTCACCCCGGGCTGCGAGGTAGCTAGCTGATGTTCTTCTGGGCTGCAGTTTCCTGGAAAACCTACAAAAGCTTGTAAGAAGACAGGTTATAAAGTTTGTTTCACGAGAGAAGTCTGAACCAGTGATCACCGAGACTCGTAAAGCCTTAAGACGATGAATATTTAAAGTGCTTTACAGCATGGCAGGGAGACCATAATGTTATGACTCTGCATTTTCCTCCATCTGCTGCTGAATACATGCAAAGCAGGGCTTGGAGAAGCAGAACTGAGATGGGGAATTACCCTTTGATGTAAGAATGAAAAACTTGATTAATCGAGAGATTCCCCCACGGTTGCGATGCAAGTACATGCTGAAAATGGGATCCAACAAATCCTGGAAGCGTTCGCTCGCAACAACAGGCTTGAGCAATTCCTGTTCAGAAAGCATTTAAGGTAGCCTATCACCACCGGTATCTCTGAAGGAAATCTGCAGATTATGCTTTAAGCTGGAAGAAAAATGTCATGGAGATGGAATTTGGTGGCTGTGCATCTGTGTAGGTTGGGGGAGGAAGAATCACGGCGCATCTCCCTTGGTACAACGCAGTTGAGCGTGTTCTCTCCCCACAGATTTCTGTAGGCTCTTCAGGCTTCTACGAGTAGTTTTACTGTTCTTATTTATTCTGGTGTGCTAAGGGAGCAAGGCTGATGTGATCTTGCCGTGCATATGTATCCTCCCCAATCCCTTTGGAACCCGTCAGCCAGTTTGAGCTGAACTTGAGGGTGAAGGGGCTGCTCCCAGTCTCAGCCATGCGACGTTCCTGCGAGTTTCACGGAAACGAGCAGTTCTAATAGAACAGGGAGACCTGATTAGCGGCCCCATGGAGAGAAAAGCTGCAGCGTGAGCGCAACCCTTATTAGACATTAAAGAATCCACATGGGAGAGAGGTGTTCCTAACCGTGGGAAAAGCTGCAGTGGGAACTGGCACTTATTGGACGCCAGGGAATTCGACCTCAAGACATGCATCCATAAGAAATGAGTCTTCATTATTTCTGCTCACAAAGCTGCTTTGATTTTTTGCCTTCGTAATAATAAAATGGGTATACCAGTAAGCCCTGTTGTGGGTGCTGGTACGCTGTAATTGTGCAGAAGTGACTGCTGGTAAAGGTTCCTTAATAACAGAGCTGCTGTCTGGTTTGGGTGGCTGTGTGGGTGTGAAACCCGTGCTGTTGAGCTGCTTTACCTAACACAGTGTTGCATTCAGCCCCTGTTGTGATGGCTGAAATTTGCCTTCTCACTGCAGGATGAGCAGAACTGACCTGAGGACAGGCTGAGGGTTTTCCTGCCTCACTACAGGTGATCCCAGTGCCCAAACCGTGGCTCCTGCTTCCTATCCCCCATCCTGGAGTGGGGAAACTCTTTGGAAACTTTGGGAAACTTCCCATGTGCAGTGGGACTGATGATGCCTCGAGGAATGGGTGTACCTGGGGGCCACCCTAAAGCAGTGTCTGTAGCATTGCTGCTGGTGAAATCTCTTGTCATTGGCATTGTAGAAAAATTTCTTGATATTGACTATCGGAAGAAGTAATTGTGCAAGTAGCAAAGATGAGTAGTTGTAAGTATTCAGTTTCTTCCCTCTGGTGGGATGTAATAATTTTGTTTATCTATTAATACCTTGGCAGTGTCCAAATGGTGACTTTGCCATAAAGGTGTAAATAAAATGTCTTAATTGTGAATCACTTTTTGTGCCTTAAAATGGAGCGTACAGCTGAGCTGTAGGCAAGAGGCGAGCGCTGATTTCAGCACAGAGCTATCTCCCAGACCATCTGATACGCTGAGCACGCTGCTCTTAAATAACAGAGGTATCAGAAGTACCGGTGGATGTGCCTGTGCTAGCTTTTTAATTTCCCACTTTGTCATCTCTTACAGAGGGATTAGCAGCGCAGACAAAGCCCGTGCTGTTCCCGGTGCGTGGCAGAAACACGTGCTGCGTCTCATTAACAAACCCTGTTTGTAGTCAGGGCTGGGAGAGTTCCCATAAAGCTCTGCTAGGGGCTGAAGGGAGCTGAGAAATACAGGAGAGGACTGGGCTTGGCTGGTAATTTTTGCATTGGGGCAGGAGGGGAGCTGGGACCGCTGTGTTAAGAGCTCAGTGCGATCACGTCAGCGTTTTGCCATAACCTGGCTGATGGTTTCTGCTCCAGAATTTTGAGAATTGTTGAAAAATTGTGATTGCTAAGGGGAATGCTAGCGAGAATGCGCTGAACAACATGTGTTCTTTCCCTCCAAAGGTCGCAGAGCCAATAAAGATCACTAACAAGCTTTAAAGCATCTAAGATTGCAATCTAGAGAAGTGTGGGAGCTGGGTAATGAGGGCATTTCTGAGTCACTGCTGTCACAAGCGTGGTTCGCCCAACGGTTTGAAAACCAGCACTCCTTGTAAGATGAGCTTTTATTTGCGTGGCTTGGCGAAGGTGAAGGCTTTCAGAGCTCACATGGTGTGGATTTACCGCTCCCTGACAAGCTTCCCTACCTGCGACCATCCCCACTGCGATGAGTTATTGCAGGAACGGCAATTTTGTGCCGAGAAGGGTGGAATTGGAGAGGCACTGGATTTGTTTTATTTTTAGCCGTCTTTAACGCGCTGTAGCAGCTGGAGGTCAGGAGAGCCAACAGCACCGTTGCATCTCCGGAGACTGCTGGAAGCGCTCCATGCACTTCTCACTGCGATCCCAGTTGCCACTTGGAGATTTTGGGTGCAAGGAGCATTTTTGTGAGCGTGCTGCGATGCCCTTTGGTTAAGTCCTCAGCGGCCGCATCCAGCTGTTGGGAGCAAATTCTGCTCTGGGTCTTCCTTCAGAGCAGCTGCGTGCGAAGGCCAATGGCCCTGGGTACGTTCCCATGTTCGTCAGCAAGCGTTTGGGATTCTGTCTGACAAACTCTCCAGGTTTGAGTGACAGCCGTACAACGACCAGCAATCGTGGCCCATCAGGTGACAGTTCCCCGCACGGTTCTTCGTTCTGAGCATGGTTTCCCAGCGCGGTGGAATTCAGCTTGCTCTCTGTTGAGATTACGTTTCAATTAAGGCGTTATTTTCGTCCCAGCCCTGCGCACGCACTTATTTATGGCCTGCCTCTGGGTTTGCTTTCTGTTGTAGATGAGTTTTTATCAAAGGACCCCAATCCACCCATGCAATCTGTGCATCGTGTGAATACCTTTTGCTTTGTGGCCTCTGTTCTCTATAAGCTCTCACGTTTTCCTCCCATTGCCCCATCGCTGGAGGCATTCACAGCCAGGTTGGATGGGGCCCTGGCAACCCTGCCCCTAGCATGGGGGTTGGAACTGGATGGTCTTTAAGGTCCCTTCCAACTCAGGCCATTCCGTGATTCTACGATTCCATGAATCTGTGGTTCTAGATGTGTGATGACATTTGCCCAGAGATTTTATCAGGTTTGGACCTGGTCCTCCGTCAAAAGCATGACCTGAGCAGCACCCTAAGGATAACAGTGGTGGGATGAGCTCTGGGACTGAGAACCAGCAAAAAAATACCCAGGAGGGACCTTAATGGAGGTGCTGGGTTCTACAAATGTGGGGAGCTCGGCTCCAAAACCCTCAGGAGCTGGTGGTGGAAGCGTGCCTGATGGCAGCACATCCTGCCTCTCGCGTGCCTGGAGCAGCTCCGCCGTGCGCGGGGAAATAGAGGGGTGGGATGCAGGCAGGCAGACATCTGGCTGAGGACTATTTCAGGTCACGTTGCTGCGTTATGAAATAACAGCAGGGCCAGAGGAGGGTGGGTGGCGGGGAGCTCCGCGCTGTACTGAATAACGCAGTTGTGTAACAGCCAAGAGCACAAAAACCCGCCCGTGCTTCCCGATGGCTGGGGCTACTTGGATCGGTCAGCGTGAACCCGAGCACATCCAGCAGGCCCAGGTGTGGTGGTACTGCTGGCCAGACGGTGCTCCTAACGAGCGGGGCAGAACCGAGCACAGAACCTGTGCGCTGGGTTTGGTCCTGCAGTGGCTGCCATGCAGGACTTGGCACAGAGCGTCGTGCCGGCCTCGACACAACGAGGCCGATGCCTTGTAGGGTGGGAGGTGGCCGACCTGCAGCACTCTGCAGCCTGGCTCCGCTTGCTGTGAGGGGTTGTACAGGTTGGGGGTGGAAAAAAACCCCGATTCCAAGCTACCTTTTCCTGTGGTGCGTGTATCACCTTGTAAAGATCGTAATCAGGTTATAAAATAATGCAGCTGCACGGTAACGTTTGCTTACTAAATACTGGCTGGGCAGCTCCCTGGTGCTGCCCTTTGTTCCAAACGCTGCTGCTGGAGCAGGGCAGGGGCTGCGCGTGGCCGCGGAGGGGGCTCNTGGAGCTCCGGCCGCCTCTTCCAGGGCTGCTTTGATCTGCAGAGAATAAACGGGTCATGTTGAAATGACGAATTCCTTCTCTTTGTCTGACGAGCAGGATTAGCCTGGCTTTGTTGGAGCCGTGATTAGCTAGCAACTCCTGGTTTCCAACAGGGCCACCCCATTTCTGTTCCGAGTGCGGTGACACAGCCGTGCTGGCGGAGGGGCTCAGTGTTCCAGCTCTGCACAGTGCTGGGGTTCGGGGGAACTGTAAACCCCAGCAGCACAGCTTGGCCCAGCGGTAATGATTAACTGGTGGGAGCTCCACATGCGAGGAGGCACTGCCTGCATGCGGGGCCCGGGCTCGGCCTCTTTGTTTGCGGCCGCTCTGCCAGCGACTGCGGGAGGCAGGCGGGGATGGGCGGACAGGAGCCGGGTCCCCTTGTCCCCTCGTCCCAGCCCTGAGACCCACATAGAAGCTGTGCTCTCCCTTCGCTTCCATCGTGGCTCCCCCAGCCCTCCCGAACCCCGTGTGCACATCCACAGCCTCGCCATGCGGCACTGCGGAGCTCCTGTCCCCGGGGATGGGATGCAGAGCTCCCCTCGGCCTCGCTGCCTCCCGCTCCCCTCTCCTCCCCCCCTGCCTCCCGTGGGCTCTGGCAAAGGCGATTGTCCCCGATTATCCCCGGGGCTCGTCAAGGACACGGCAGCGTGGCGCAGATCCCCGTGTCCGGATTTACCGCGCGGGGTGATGCAGGGCTGCGGCGGGATACAGGAGACGCCTCCCCCACCCGTTTCTGATTGAGAAAAAAATACACGTTATCCCACACCTACATCAGTATTTTTAAGAATTATTTTTCTTTAAATAGCCATCAACCAGAGCATGCTTCCCAACACGAGATTGGAGCTCTGCCTGCAAGCGGTGCGCGTTCGCCGGGTGCTGCTGTTGGTACGGGGAGCACATGGCGTTGGTCCATGACTCTGATGTGCTGCATTTTCTGCTCATTCCGGGCAGCATCCATTTGAATCTCTGAGCGTTTTAGCACATTTCTGGGTCTTCTGCAGCAAAAGAAAATAGCCAGGGTCTGTCGGTGTGTACGTTACAATGACGCTAAGTGCTGCGATTGCGGAATTAGGAAAGAAAAGAATTATCAGGACGGGGAGTGGGAGCAGCCAGAGCTCGCTGCTGATGGCACTGGCAGGCAGCACTTCGTATCAAGTAGGCTCTGGTGGCTGCAGCCACAAAGCTCAATTAGGACTGCAGATTTTTCGAGGAGCATTAAGACCTTTAAGATATATTTTTGCCGAAGATTGCAGAGTGCAGACTCACGCTGCCAGAAACTGGAAGCGTAAACAGCGAGCATGGGTGAACGCAGGCTGTGAGCAGGCAGCCCCGCAGCGACGGCTGGGGAGAAAAACCCCCTGGCAGCCAGAGTTACAGCCCTGTCCTGCTCCAGCAGCCTCCTCCTTTGGTCTGAAGGGAGCTGGCCCTGCCGTGCCCGCTCCAGGCACGCTGGTGACACCAGCTAACTGCCATCTCTCATCTTTTTGTCGTGTTCTTTCATGGCAATCAGTCTCATTTTTCAAACAGGCTCTTTCCTGTTTTCCCTCCCCCTTCTCCCTTTCCTATTGCTTCTCTCTTTACACAACCCACATCCAACGAGGTGTTTTTTTCCCACATACAAATTTCATTAACCGTATCCTCTACTTTTTTCTCAATCTTGCCTTCAAGGTAAGATTCAATCACCTTCCCCAGCCCCCAAAGCACACATCTTTGGAGCAGTCTCCTTTCTGCATGACCATCGTTGGTTCCTTGGTGCTGCTCATTAAAACACAACACAGGCAGGGCCTCGGTTTGGTGTCCCAGGTTTGAAAGCTCCAAGAATGAGCACAAAGGCTGCGGGCACAGCCCTGGGCAGCGTCCAGCACGACGTGCCCCTGCCTTTTTGTGTCGAACAAGGAGCTTTTTGATTCGCTTGAAAGATGCTCTTGTTTGCGCGCATATTCCTTAATGACCACCGTGCTGTATTTAGAGGAGCAGAAAATAGAGAAAAACGAAGGCTCAACCCAACGCAGATCAAACACGAAGCTCAGCAGGCCGGGTTGGAACGAGGAGGCAGCAGTCAGCGAGGCGGATTTTCAGATGGTGGTGATGAATTAGTCATCCAGTAACGATGATGAAATTTTAAGGTGTACCCAGGGCCGTGCAGGCAGCACTCAGATGGGGTTCTGCCAGCGCTCGCTCCTCAGACAGCCGCTGCTGTTGGCTCTCGTGTCTGCAGCTGAAAGCAGCTTTGCTGGGGGAAGAGCAGTTCACATCTGGTCAGCATTGTGCTGCCTTTGGGAATAGAAACATTTTGTAAGAATTCTTTGTACGGTTTACAAAGATTTCTTGATTTTTTTTTTCGTTTGTGTATCCCTCCCCTGTTTGTCAGTGCATTCCAAAATAAAGGTTTTGCCTCTTTTTGTCTTGGGTTACCATCTGAAGCTAGAAGCCCTTCCCTGCCTTGCTAACCCTGCTGGCTGAGAGCAGCCAAAACATTCCGTGCAGTTCTCAGCTGTTACAAAACATCGCCGTGTTCATCCTTTCCATTTTATCCTTTCTGCTGTGAGTCTGCGAGTGTTGGAAAGTCTTTTTCCACCCTGTTTTCTCACGGGCACAAACACGTTTTGGTTAGTGGGCAGCGGCGGTGGTGGGGGGCGGTTGGATGCGATGATCTTAGAGGTCTCTTCCAACCTTAATGGTTCTGTGATCCCTTCGTGCTGCAGTTGTGGGGCACACGACTGTCCCATGGGCTGCCATGAATAAACAGGCTGGGGATCGGCACCGGGTATGAGAATGAAGACTTGCTGTAGCGCTGAATGGATTAAATATAGATCAGAGTAGTGGAATTGCTGTGTCAAGGTCATTTTTTCTTAAGAAGATTGCCGGGATGTCTTTATTTTTACTTGTTGTGACACAGTTTTGGTTTAATTATGTCTTGCTCGTCAGATTAAAAATTAGAAGGGCTGCTCTAATTGCAAATACCTCTCTCTTTCTTTGGCTGCTGCTGCTCTGTTATTATAAAAAGGGAGACAACGTGGTAGGCTAACCAAAAGAGGGGGGTTGGAATTATTCTAGAAAGTGCACGTGACTTTTTCTCCCTTCCTGAAAATGCCCCCCCCCTCCTCTGATGTTCTTTGAGATGGGTTTTCCCGGGGAAATGGTTTGAAACTGATGTTGCACTTTGACTAGGTAATGTTACTAAATATGGTCTTTTTCTACTTGCATTAACATTTTTGCTCTGCTTTGCTTTTCTTCCAGATATGGACGTGTCGAAAGCGTCAAAATACTCCCTAAGAGGGGGTCGGAAGGCGGAGTGGCAGCGTTTGTGGATTTTGTGGACATCAAAAGTGCGCAGAAGGCACACAACTCTGTCAACAAAATGGGCGACAGAGACCTACGGACGGATTATAATGAACCAGGAACCATTCCCAGTGCTGCTCGGGGATTGGATGATACAGTTTCCATAGCATCTCGTAGTAGAGAGGTTTCTGGGTTCAGAGGAGGTGGTGGGGGACCCACTTACGGCCCCCCACCATCGCTTCATGCACGGGAAGGACGTTATGAGCGGAGACTTGATGGGTAAGTTCCAAGGTTTCTCTAGGCAGGTATTTTGTATTTGATATGGTGAGAAACACAAACTCGTATATAGGGCCCCCAGATGGATTTAAAATTTTGGGAATTATCTATGTTTCCTATTTTGGGTTGGAAACGGAAGTGATTTCTATCCCAGTGGCTGGTACCTTGTGGATCCATAGAGGATGTTTTCTGCAGCTGGTTGGATATCTACACTTGAAATAAGGTGGTTTTAAGATGGAAGATTTCCTTTGGCCAGCACCGATACTGGAGTTACTGTTTTCTAGAAGTAATGATTCCATTTCTTGGATAATATTAAGGCCTTATGTGGATGTATCCCTACTGCCAGATGGAGTTATCTTACTACAACATGTGGTGAAGTTCTGTATGGAGTATCTTCGGAATCCTAGAACCCAAAATTCTGTGAAAGCTTGATGCCTAGTTCTCAGTTCTCACTATACGCAGTTTATATGTTAATTGGAATGCCACCAAAAATTTCCTAGTAGAATTTAATGATGCAGTCCCTTGGATTCTACAAACAACACTTAGCCATGGAAATAACACTTGGATGGAGAAGACCGAAGGCAGCTTGTGATGTTTCCATTTTGGATCTACATCATTTCCAAGCTATTGGGATTATTCTTTCTGCTGGTATTGGCAAAAAGAGCTGATGGACATTACTAAATTTTGGAAATTATAGTTTTTTTTTTAATGCTGGGATAAGAACTACTGCCTTGAATTTATTGGATGGTATACAGTCAAGACGCCAGTAGCCATGGGGAGTGGATTACTATCTAGTCTCTTAAAAAGCTCTTTGCTGCTCCACATTAAGCATACTTTAGTTTTAAGGACGTGGCGCTAATGATCAGTTTGTGGATACACCAACCAAAACTGACTGGGCTGGATGGTTACAAAGGCGGCTAGAGGATGCCTGCTGGCCAACAGCGATGAGTGCCCTCGTGCATTGGGTGAACTACCAGCTGCTTGATTCAGACATAGGGCTGGAAATTAAAATAATGGATCTATTTAAGTGCCTTCTGTCTCAAGAAAGAAGTCTGGGGGTTTCAGAGTTATGGTTTCAGTCTGGGACTACTTGCTTCCAGTGGAATTTTTTTTTTTTGTCTTGTCACTAAGATTTTTTTTTTTTTTTCTTGTTGGTTCATCTAAAATATCATTTGACACCCTTGCCCATTAAGAAGGTGGATTACCCCTGTAAGAGGGGCCAAAATTGGGGAAGTTATGTTCACAATTCTCTCCCTAGATTTAATTGGGAATATAGGTCGTGTTTCCACACTTGGAAAAGGTTGGTATGTCCTGCCCTGTGTATATTAGCCCCTCTCCTAACCCAAGTCAAACCCTCTCTTTCCACTAACTCCAGTAGTACTTAGTACTAATAGATAAATCAAAAAAGCACTGTAGCCATTAGATTTTCAGCTCTGCTAGCTCCTCTGTCTGTCTTCTGTGTCCTTTTCATGGATAAGGACTTTGTTCTTTTATCTCAGCTCTAGCAGTAACCTTTAGAAAATACTGCTTTTTCTCTTACCTGATTAAATCAGCTTTCACTGATTAACACTTTGTAGGATGCTAAATGCAATCATTTATGAAAATGTTGATCTTGGTCCTTCAAAAGGGGGGAAAAAAAGAGACATGTTTCTGTGCTAGACCCTGAAATATCCTTAGAAATGCTGTTGTTGCGAGCAAGAGATAAGGCAACAATGAATTTTAAGCAAATATATGCATTAATGAAATTTTCTGTTGCATTGGTAGATTTTTTATAGATAATTTTTGAGAAAAAAATGCAGGCAAGGCATGAGTTAGCTCCGCAGAGAGCCTGAAAATGAGTTCTAATTGAACAACAGAGGGCGAATCTATTTAGAGGATGGAGGATGCAGTGATTCATTGGAGAAGGAACTGCACTTCCTGAGATGCTAATCAAAAAAGATTCAAATCTGATCTCGAGTTTATAAAAGATATCTGAAATATTTCTTCCATTTTAAATGGAAGATAGACTCGTGATGCAGGAGGGGAGGAGGAAGTGCAAGGAGGAACTGGGTTATTAGGATTCAGGGGACTGAAGCGACTGATAATTGATTCTGAATGTAGAGCCTGAGAAGGCTGAGAAAAAGGTTGAAACGTCCTTCATAAGCTGGATAATTAAATTTTTAAATTAACTCTAGCTACCCTGACACATTTAGCATTTTTGCCAGTATTTTTTAAACATTCCAAGTAATTGATCTGTCATTTTGTGGAGGTAACTCAGCCACACCGTCCTGGTATTTGCCTCAAACAGAGCACTCAGCTATTTATGATGTTCCTTTATCTGTCAGTTTTACCATAGCTTTAGCTGAGAGATCCCGTTAACATTCTCAGAACACAAAGCTTTCCTTAATTGGCATACAAAATGTTTGAAATAGGAAACCAACATGGATCTTCAGACTGGCGTGCCTACAAAGGCACAGCTTACTGCCTGCAGTAACAGCAGCAGTCTCAGCAAACACCGAGAGGAAAGCTGAGCTCTTTGGGTAGGGTTGTAGTATATTTTGGGGCCTGCATCTTTTTAGCTGCTGTGAATACTTGCAATTCAAGTATTCTGACATCAGCAGTCAGGATGTTTCTGCAGGGTCTGCAGCTTTAACAAGAACTGAGCGTAGCTCTCTGATAAAAAAACAAAATTCCTTCTAAGAGAGTGAAATATTTGAGAACAGCAACAAGAAAACCCCTAATTTTCTGGGCTTCTGTGTGGGTAACGCTACCCCTTTTGAAAGCAGCTTCTTACCTCTGGGTCATGCTTTGCACTGCGGCTTTCATGGCTACAGCCCCAATCTGTGATGCCATTTTTGCAGCAGGATAATTACCAGAGCTCCAGTCGTTACCAAATCCAAGAAAAATTTCTGAAGCTCTGAAGCAAAAATGGAAAAAAAAACAAAACGTTTCTTGTGATGTTCAAAAACGTGAAGTCTTCCTTGTTTACTGAATTCTAAAGAAAACGAAAAAAGAAAATGAAACAAAAGCAAAACAACCCAAACCACCAACTGAAATGAGGATTCTGCACTAGAACGGTGTTTTCTCCTGTGCAGCTGGCCATGAAAGCCCCATCTGTAATTAAAAGAAAATGATTGCTCAGCTTTATTGTATATGAATATAACTTTGGAGTTAAGTAAAACGTTTTAAGTTTGTCAGTGTTTGCTTGATAGGTTATTGCTATTTAGCACAGAAGCAGTCGCAAAAATAAATTCAGTGCTGAAGTGAATGTCTGCATGATTTGCTGTTAGCCGTGCCTGCCCCTTTCTGATGGATTAAATATTTTTCCCCCCTCCTAAATGCAGGGCTTCAGATAACAGGGAGCGTGCTTATGAACATAGTGCCTATGGACACCATGAGCGGGGGACGGGAGGATTTGATCGGACGAGACATTACGATCAGGATTACTATAGAGATCCTCGGGAGCGGACTTTACAACACGGGCTCTATTACACTTCTCGGAGTCGAAGTCCAAACCGTTTTGACGCTCACGACCCCCGTTATGAACCTAGGGCCCGGGAACAGTTTACATTGCCCAGTGTGGTACACAGGGATATCTACAGGGATGATATTACACGGGAGGTACGAGGCAGAAGGCCGGAACGGAATTACCAGCACAGCAGGAGCCGCTCGCCGCATTCGTCCCAGTCTCGGACCCAGTCCCCGCAGCGGCTGGCCAGCCAGGCCTCCAGGCCCACGCGCTCGCCCAGCGGCAGCGGCTCCAGGAGTCGGTCTTCCAGCAGTGACTCCATCAGCAGCAGCAGCAGTACCAGCAGCGACAGGTAGGCCACTGGCGGCTGCAACGGACGTGGCGTCGCCCAACCCAACGCGCCATCGCCCGACCCAACGTGGCCAACGCTTGGGCCGCGTGCTGGGGGTGTTTCGCGAGGCACGGTGCGGGGTCGCGAGTCTCTGTTCTGTTGGGTGAGAACGAGGCGTTTGGTGGCAGCTGTCTGATGTGGAAGTAAGCTGGTGGGAAAGGTAGGAAGAGCTGGCACAGAACGGACCCAGGGGGATGCTGCTGCTGTTGTTGGTTGCCGTGGTGGATACGTGCAGGGTCCGTGGGGTGCGAGCCCGGTGAAACACCATGTGCAGACACAAGGCCTCCATGGTTGGAGAGCAGGGTGATAATTTTACTTGTTTAAACTAGAGCAAAACGGAATGTTAAGGACTAGCTGTTTTACACAGGGCAAATTTTAAAGTATTTTTAGAAATGATAAGTAGTATTGGCCGGTTTCCTCTTCACTCCCTGTTACCACTAACACTTTATGGATGGATACACGGTCTTCCCAATTTCTTCCCATGTTTCCTCGCAGCAAAAACTGTACACTTGAAAGAATTTTTAAAAATCCAGACATGCTTTCCTAGCGATAAGAACATGTCCTTGGTTCAGTAATTCTGTTATCTGGGTGGCTTCATAGACTACATACAGGGAAAAAATGAGACTGCTAGAGCTAGCCACTGGATTTAAGTAATTGGAAAATTCATTTTGAAATGCCTAAGTGTGGAAAGCAAGACGTTGCTGTTGTACCCGTGGGTGTTTTGTGCTATTTGGCGAAGGGTTTCCAGAGTTGGAAAGATTTCCTTTGCATACCAGTTCTTTTCAAAATGAAAATATTTAATAAGTAAACGCATCCAGCAGGATGATAAATATTTAGCGTTTGATTATCACTTTGAATGGAATTTTACCACTGGTAACTCTCTAATCAAGATAGTTACTCTCATAAAGTGTGAACATGGACCAGAAGGGTTTGATGTCTGATGGTGGGGAGTGTGAAGAAGTGAATTCTCTTAGTTACTGTTGTCTCCTCCTGGATGCATAAATCCAGGCCCTGTCTTGGCTGGGAAATGTGGAAAGAGAGACAGAGCGGTGGAGAGGTCTTTCAGACTGCCGTAAAAGCTCGTTTGTTTATTTCTAACACCTTGCTCTCTGTGAGGTCTTAGCACTTGGATTAAAACAACCTTTTGTCAGAGATTTTCACACATAGTACAGCTTAGAAGTCGGTGAGACTTCAGGGATCTCAAAGAACTCGAGAAGGTGAATTGAAAAGGAAGGCCTGGTTACATTAAAGGTTTACAAAAAACCACAAGCAGGAAAAATTTTCTCTTCTGGTGCTCCTTTGCTTGCAATGTGGATAGAATGAAGTCCAAGAAACTCGTAATATTTATAAAATGTCACTGTTGGGATGTTGAGGCTGGAGGAAATACTGTTCTGAATGTTAGAGGTCTAAATATTATCCCACTGGAACAAAGTTTGAAGATTTAATCAGAAGATAAGCCTTGTCGGCAGTGTTTCAGCGTTTCATTTTGTAGTGCTGCTAATGGAAAATGCGGTGATAACTCTGGAAGCAAAGGGAAGCAAATGTTTTTTGTCTTAGTAATGAAGTAAATTCAAATTCAGTAGAACAAGTAATAGAATATTGCAGATACTTTTCATTTTGAAGGATCAGAAAGGCGTTTTACATGTCTCTAAGGAAGAAGGCAGGTAATGGTAAGCACTTAGCCATGTCTTCACCTTGCAAGACGAAGTCCCACCTGGCCTAGAAGTCTTGGGAAACACGAGTGGGCTCCTTTGTTCTTAGCACACTTTGAGTTTGGCAGTGTAAATACGTGAGCCCCTCCTGGAAGTGGAAATGGTCAGTTCTGTGACCCTGGCAATACTTCAGTCTTTATCAGTCAGAAGTCACTGGGCGTTAGGAGAAACGTCCTTACCCTGAGGGTGACCAAACCCTGGAACAGGTTCCCAGCAAGGTGGTTGATGTCCCACGGCTGCTGGAGTTCAAAGGCACGTGGAGAATGCTCTTAGAATGTGCTTTAGCTTTTGGTGAGCCCTGCAGAGGTCAGGGAGCTGGGCCGGGTGATCTTTGTTGGTCCCTGCCAACTGAACTCTACTCTACTGTACCCTCCTCTCTGCTCTGCTCTGCTCTTTCTAGGTCTCTGCCAGCTGAACTCTCCACTTGACTCAAGGCTCAACTATTCTGTAATTGTTTGTCTTCAAGAACTTAGTCATGATGGAGAAGGCGGGACACGCTGTGTTTGCCCAGGGAGGTGGGTCACTGGCCCACGCCTCTGTTTGGGGACAAGCACAGCCTGTGAAAACTCCTGGTGTGAAATACCCTGGGAACTTTCTGTGCGTGGCACCACCCCTTAGGTACTGAGAAAAAGGAGCAGGAAGGTGGTAAAGGAGAAGCCAGGGCTGCGATCCTTGTGTTGTGGTTTCCTGAGAGCTGTGTGAAGTCAATATGATTTCCATTAAAGGGAGATGATTTTCCTGGGCGATAATGGGAGGGAAGATGCTCTGCAGATTGTTTGAAAAAATGAACAAAGCCTTGCTTTCATAAAGGTTTGGAGTTTGTTGCATTTGATCTCAGCTAAACTTAATTTTACATGTATATTCAGAGGCCTTTATAGGGGATTTGTAATGGGAACTGCAAAGGAGTAATTTAGAAGATAAGACCAGAAAGCGCACAGTAAAAATAAACTGTGTTCTCTGAAGCAGAGCTCTCTGATGTTAGAGCCACCAAAAACCAAAACAGAAACATTAACGAAGGCGTAGGCTTCTTCCAGAAATCCCAACGGTTTGGGTTGCCGTGTCACCGTATTTTTGTCACATTTTGTGGCCTCTGAGGAGCTGAGCTCGGGGCTGCGATGGGAGCAGCGATGGCTGGCGATGCTCTGCGGGAGCCGTGCTGCAAACTGCACCCAGCGCCTGCGTGGGTGCGAGCACACTGCCTCCTCCTCCTCCTCCTCCTCGGTTTCTCATTCCCCATCACAGAAAGGTTTTTTATTTTGATCGCTCTGAAAGAGAAAAAACAACGGAGAAAATCACATCTGAATTTCCTCCTACCAGAAGCCTCGCTTTCGCTGGTTTGTTGCTTGGATTGCGTGCCACAGATGATACGTTAGCCAACATTTTTTGTACTGTGTCACGGAAAAATCTGAATATGCATGAAAAGCACGAAATCCCATAGGAAGCAAACCACATTGTGCTTCTGCTCTGCCCAACTGCCTGAAAAAAACCCTTTTTTTTTTTGGTAGAAAACACTTTTTCGGCTGCTTGTCGAGGTGTTCTAACGAGCTAAAAAACAGTGGATGCGTTTTTTTCAGTTCTGTGATGTCAAAGGGCATTGCACATTTCTCAGCGTTCCATGTGCTGGTGATTATTTTTAAGGCTTTGCTGCAGCCACGTACGCTGAGCAGGGGAACGGTTTGCTCTTGGAAGCTGAGCACAAGGCAAAGCACCGTGCAGGAACGGGATTTAAACTTATTTACAAAATCCTGGCAGCAGCACTTTGTTTCCAGAATGGGAAAGTGTGAACACTGCATGCAAACGTGCAGTTAAGCGACCTGAGATTTCCTCTCAGTGCTTGTTCAGTTGTCTGGGATCACTGATCTTGTAGGACACTGATTAACGAGTCGGATGAGTAATTAGCTATAGCTTGTAATGTGAAACACAGCTTTCCCTGGATTTATGAACGAAAGCGCAACCTAGGTGCAAAGTTCCATCCAGATTTAGGGGAGCACAGTCATTGCCGACGTGCTGAGTGAAAGCTGCTTCAGGAAGCTGCACACACCTCTGAAAATGTTTTTTTTCCACCATTCTGACATCCATGCTGAAAGTTCTCATACCGCCCGGGCCAGGCTTCCATCCACTAATTACACGTTGTGTTAATCAGATGAAATCTGCGATGGATTTTTTTTCTGGAGTTGCAGTTAGGAAAGCACGCACGTGTTGCTGTGCGTGTCTTAATACTGAAATAACTGATGAAAAACAGCAAGAGAATCGTAATGAAGAGCGGGCTCCGTGGAGACTCCTGTGCATGGTGCTTGTGGGGGGCTGTAGAGGTCCCGCAACAAAGCTGTGACTGCTGCTGGCTGGGATCTGTAGGTGTTCCAGCAGAACTGTGTGGTGATGCTGTGCTCCTCTCGGTGTCCCTGTGCCCCACTCTGTGCCACGGACCGGGGAATTGGGGCTTCGTGCTGCTGCGATGGCTGAAAAGCAGCGAGAATTGGGTTAAAGGCAGCGTTCAGTCCTCAGCCCGCCATCTGTGAGGGTTGTTTGCTGCTGCGCAGTAATCCCGTGTACATTTTGCGCTGAAAAGGCACTGTAGGGATCCCCGGAGTGCTATGAACCTTCAGTGGGCTGGAAGCGCTGGGCTGAGCGGTTCCTGTGTGTGTGGGAAAGGGCCCCTCCTCACAAACCCCGGCGAGAGGTGAGCCAACGCCTCCTCCTCCCCTTTTCCCCGCACAAAGCCACGATCTGCGAACGTGAATGACGGAAAACTCGGAAACCCCACGGCGCGCAGCCCCGGGTTCCCGTCACGCAGCCCCACGCCCCCTCCCCGCTCCGCCGGCGCCGCAGAACCGGTCTGAGCCGGCCGCCGCCGGCCGGGCCGCGCCGCTCCGCCCCGGGGCGGGGATCCGCGCACCTCAGCGCCGCCGCCCTCCCGCCCCGCGCGCGGGCCCATGGAGCCGCGTCCATGGGTGCTGCTGCCATTAACGCGCCCCCACCGCCACCGTCGGTCCCCACAGTAGCTATTGATTCCCGGCTCAAAGCAACGAAGCCCCTCCCTCAGTTTACAGAGGGAGCTGGGCTGCTGCTTCCACACGCTCTGACTCCTCCAAAGGCAGGAAGGCGTTCCTTCCTCTATTTTTACCAAATTAATGTCAGTTTGCAATTTTAACAAGCACACAGCATGAGGCTGGAAGCACGAGTCCTGCAGAGCTACATCTGTGCTGCTCAGTGACCGCTGTCCCAGCCCTCTCAGGCTTCACTGCCCTGCATTCCGCTTTTTAAATGTTTTTTATTCTATTTTAACGCTGTGAAGGCCTTTGCTCAGCAAATACTGAGGCCAGGGGTGCCCCAGCCGAGCCCTGGCCTTCTCAGTGATGGTTTCCTCATCCCTGGGTCCCTCCGCTCAGCCCGGGGGAGCTGGGTTTTGGCATCACAGCAAAGTCACTGTTCTCAGGCTTTGATTCCTGCCAGGCGTTCTGCTGAACGCTCCCAGAGGAAGGAACGAGCTGGGGTCGGGAGCTGGGGCTGCCCTGTGCCGTGGCAGCGAGGGAAGGGTGCTGGCAGCAGGGGAAGCCAAAACACCGCTCCTCTTTTTGGGGAGAAATAAACGTGGGGTGCGGGTGGCTCCGAGTCCCCGCTGGTGATGGAGTTGAGGTGCAGCCATGGGCACCCCACGGAGGGGGGGATTCCTGTGCGAACACCTCTGGAGAAATGAGCAGTTCAGTAATTTGTAATGAATATTCACGCAGGGGAATGAATAGCAAGGAGGGCTGTGCTGAAGGCTTCCTGGAGAAGCACCAGTCATTATGGTGATCAAAGGGAAACCCGGGGCGTCTGTGCTCAGCTCTGTATTGCCTGTAAGCACGGACACAGCGTCCCTGCACACCGCAGAGGTCGAACCTGCACGTACAGTAATGGGTTTTTTTTCCCCAAAGAGAACGTTTGTGGCCTTTCCAGAGGCACCAGGGCAGGCACCTTCCTTGGAGAGCTGAGGGAAACGGCTCTCGTGGAGAGACCTTGGCGTTAACCTTAAAAACAACTTAGGTAGAACGTGCCGTGTTTAACTAAGGTGACCCAGATTAACGGCAAATAAACCTGGCTGGAAAAAAACCCTGAATATCCTGCCTTGATCTTTAGCCACTGAATTAAGAGTGTAACTGATGCACTTAGGTCTGGCCTTCACGTCGGGGCATCGCGCAGAGGCTGCTGTGACTGCTGCTGAAACCACTAACGATGGCATCACAGCGTTAAGCGCCTTAACGAGCAATCAGATCTCCTCCCCTATCCTTCTGGTCAGCCAGGAACGCTGCTTGGGAGGAGAAGGCAATAGGTTACAAGCGGAAAATCCCGGTCTGGGGGAGAAGGGAGGGCTCTGAAGGGGAAGCGAGTTATCTGTGCCAGAACACAGCCCTGGTTCTTGGAATGTCAGGAGCGTGGCTGCCTGTTCTGTTGAAGCAAAAGATGAGATTCCGAAGGGAAGAGCAAGGCAACGTGCCGTGTAGATAGTGTATTAATAAAAAGGGGAACCTCACATGGTGGTTTATTTATAGCCTGGCTGATAGGAGAACAAAAGTAGCCCTTGCAGTGTGCATGGCGCTGAGAAATGAGGCTTCTCCCTGCCTCCTTCCTTCCTGCGAGATCCTGGCGATAAAAGCAGGGAGACCTATTTTTTCTGTCTGATACCTGCAGGATGTAGAAGCGAGCCCCTATCTCCCTGCAAGCACCAGTGCTTCTCGCTGGAGAAGGGAGATGTGGAGCCTTTCAAATGCCTCTTTGAAAAACGTCTCGAGTTCAGCATGCAGTTGCTTTTTTTAGCTCACGGCGATGATTTCAGCGAGAAGACACTAAAAAATCGAGGATGGCAGCAAGAGCACCACTTAGAGGATCCTTTCTGTGAGAGGGAAGTGGTTTTCAGGGCTGTCTCATTTCTTCCACGGGGGCTTTGCCCAGAAATACTCATCGTTTTTATACAAAAAAAAAGTCACTGAGCGCTTCAGGAGGGTGGGGAAGGCACCCACCCACCCGATGCTGAGGACGTTCCCATGATTTATCATCTCTCTTCCATGTGAGAGTACAAACATCAAAGGCACGCCGAGCCCGCTGTGTGATAACACATGAAGGAACCGCGTTGTTCTCTGCAGGTCAGTGCCCAGCCTGGACAGCACCGGGTTCCCCGGCTGGGCGGTGCCCCCAGCTCATTGCAGGTCTGACCTCCTTGTATCATCTGACACCCCGTTGGGTAACAGGGTGCTGCAGGATCTCAAACCCTCAAATTACGGCAGGCTTACCCAGTTGCTTTGAAGTTAGTCCCTCCCTAAAATGTTTGTTTACTTCCTGGTGTGTCCTGTTGTCTGGATTGTGGAGGATGAATGGTCGCAGAAAGGAAGCTACCAGGTTCGTACGAATTTTCTATCCGCCTTCGCTTGCCCAAGGTGTGCAGAGCTGTGCCCGGGCTAGGACTGTGCTGAGGACACCCTGCTCTGCTCAGTGAGTGCTGGCTTCTAAGTGCTGCTGCTTGGTTTGTTTTGAGGCGGAGGGAAGCGAGACCGGCTTGTTCCATGGCTGCAGGAACAACGAGATGCTATCTGACAGTGACTCCAGAAGTCGTCTTGGTTGGGTTTGCTTTTTAGTATTCATTTTTCCCGTGGCTTTTAAAAAACCACGTGTGAAAAAAAGGAACAAGTTTTAATGAACGTGGCGTGGCTTGCTGGTTTGGAGGCTTTAAAGCTTGCTCCCCGTGAAGGCAGCGGGCAGGTGGGGCACGTTGCCTTGGCCATGGGAGTTCCTCGGGCGGACTGAAGGACTGTCCCATAGCACTGCTGTCCATCTGCTCCGCTCCACCTGCACCCTTTCCCTGTGCATCCCCATGCTGCTGTGCCCTGTGACGCGGAGGCCGCTGGGGGAAGCCAGGGCGTGTGGGTGGTTGGTGTTTTTCTGTTGTGTTTTTCCATACTTTTGCATTTTTCCCACAAATACCTCAGTCCTCGCCCTTGCTTTGTAGTCCCCAGTTGGTGGGATGGGACTGTGCCTGTTGGGGGAGGAAGAGGGATGTGCCTCGTAGTGTGGCCGTCACAGAAAGGTGCCTTACGTGGTCCCTGGACCACGCAGAGGTTTAACCACTGCATCACAGCAGATATTGCTGGAGTGAAGTGCAGCAGGGGCTTTGTCAGGGGCTGCTTGTCAGAGAGAAACTCAAGAGCTGCTGTGTTGTGTGGCACGGGGTTTGGGTTTGGGGTAAGGCTGGCACTGCTCTGTGTGGGTGCTCTGTACATCTAACAGCACGTTTTCCCACCGACATGACACCAGGCACTTCACCTCTTCCAGACAAAGACTGATTTTCTTTTTTAATTTTTGTGGCTTAAGTGTTTTCTACCCATGAGAAATTTCACTGAAAGTTCTACTTTTACATTCATTTGCATGTGGGCAGAGAATGAAGTAATTTCCACATACAGTCGTAGCCAAGAGATCCATCTGTTCCTTGCATTTTTAAATGGCAAATTAATCCTTACCATCCAACTCATCAGACGTCTTCTCTTCCCGAGCTCACAGGAGCAGCATCATTTTCCCAGGCCTTCCTTTCGGAGCAGCCCTTCACCTGGGGTAGCAGCTGCCCTCCAGCTTTGCTCCCCAGCCCCGTGCTCTCCATCCAGTTGTTCCAGTTGGTGTAAAACCCGGTGAAACAGCAAAGCCTCCGGCGTGACTCTTCCTTTCATCTAGCTGGCGTTTCTTCAGCAGGCTGGGTGAGGTGTCAGGCAGTAGGAATTGTTTAGAACCACCCTTAACACACATGCCTTTCTGTTTGAGCAGTAAGGTGGCTTTGTCCAGTTTCTTTTCCATTTTCGCTCTTGGGACAATGGTGGCCATTTTTAGAAGTACCAAACTTCCACAGCATTCCACATCGCAAATGGGATTTCTATATTAAGCTTTGCACGTTCCCAGTGTTACTGGAGTGGCATTGTTGATCAGCTGTGGATCTTGGCTCAGCTTTCATTGCAACTCCCATCAGAACAATTCTGTTTGTTTATACCAGAGGGTGCACGATTTCCAACCGGCCCCAAATCCCAGCAAATGGGGATCGCAACCTTCAGCAGGTCACGCTTGGTGCTGTCTCACGTGGGATGGATGTGTAAGGAAGGCTTTGCTCCTGAAAATCACCAACTCACTGATGGTTAGTGCCAAATGCTTTTAAAATGGTTGAAGGAAGTGTTTCTTCCCAGGAAATCAGTTGACAGCGCTTGTAAGGCAAAGGGAGCTGCTTGCTGCTGGAGTAAACAAGTAGTAACACACTTGGATGGGGGCAACGGTCGCGCTTTAGATGGCACTTTGCTCTCCTGGCTTGGAGTAGATTTTTTTTTTAAGGTCCTTGGTAGATGCCCTCCTGCAAGCATTGCGGCTGTTGTTCAGGAAACCACCTTTAAACGTCGCTTTCTCCGTGTTTTGGAAAGATCGGGCGTCCCGCGAGCCAGGAGATCGAGTTCCTCAGCCTGCTCTGGGTGATTCATTGAGCGACCTTGGGCAAAGCCCTTGGCCTCTGCTTACCTTATTTTTCCATCTGCAGTGCAGGGTGTGAGGACATGCCTACCTTGCACCAGCCTCGAACAAAGATTTTGGAAAGATTGCATTCGCTCCGAGGTGGCGGTTGCAACATTTTAATTTAGATCGTCTGCTGATAGCTGGCAGAAGCTGTTTACTTTAACAGCCCCACGGTAGTTCTGGCCAGAAGGTTGAAAGCGATTTTTCCTGCAGATTGTGCAGAGCCCTGCCCCGCTGATGTCTTGAAAAGCAGCTGCACGTGGCTCCCGAGGGTGCTCCCAGATCTGGCTGGATGGGAAGGGAGAGCTGCCTGAAAACCCGGCCGTGCAAGCACCAGTGCTCCCAGTGGGGCCGGGCTCAGCGGTGCTGGGTGCTGACCCAGGTGGCGTGGGGAAGCCAGGGCTCCTTGGGTTGGCACATTGGCACCCACCCTCTGCCTCACACCGGTGGGAGTTTCACTGTGGGAACACAGCAGCAGGGAGCTGCTTTGCGCTTCACCAGCAGCCTCCCCAGCCCTTGGCATTTCCTCTGCCTCTCCACACTTTGGTTTGGCACCAGCGTTGTCCCGTTGTCCCCAGGGGACCCATGTGCCACCTCGAGGTGGCCCCAACCCCAGCGCTGGGGCTCTGGCAGTGCCTTCAGTGGCTGTGAGCCTGCTGGGGGCTGCTGGGGCTGTCAGCAGCTTTATCCAGGTTGGCCTTGGTCTGCCTGGCCGTACAAAGTTCACCCTGACACCGAGCCTGAGGACAGAGGGACGCGGGCAGGGAGCGGTGGGTTGGGCACAGCTCTGTCAGCCAGTCATGGGTTGGTGCACAGTAAGCGTTCATCCATGGGGGAGCTTCCGTTGTGATGTTGGTAAGCTGAATGCTTGGTTTGGGTTAAATATATGGGGACCATTCCTTAAAAACGTACTGGTCAAAGAGTGAAAAATCCCTTCCCACAGCCTGGGTTCGTTGGCTCCTGAAACACCCAGAGCCGTCGTGGCTCTGTTACTTTCCCATGGCCTTGAAACATCATTTCACTCCTCTCAATTTAGGATTCCAGCCCAGCAGGAGATTTCTGAAGTCTCCTTCTGGGCGTGGTGAGGCAGAAAAAGTGGAAGAAAAGAGGACGTCCTGATTGCCTTTGTCTGCAGCATGCAGTGACCTTTCTTGGAGCAGCGAATACCTCTCTCTGCTGAGCACTGACTTTTCACGACTGTTTTCTGCTTACACGCAGAGATCTTTTTTTTTCCCCTCTTGGTAGATTGTTTTCTCATAGCTGTGTGTTGTTAAATACTTCTGAGAATGCGTGTGCCTCTCCTACAGACCAAAGTTCCTTGGGTGGCGAGTTTTCAGCAGCCTGACCCGGTGCCAGAGCCTGGTGCAATCCCCGGTGCTGCACGCGGGCTGCAGGCACAGAGGCAGCCCTGGGCACGGGGTAATTACCCAGAGACAAAGCAAGGCGTAGCCCTGCGCCTTGTTTTCTCCACCCTCGCATGCCAGGCAGCCAGAGTCTGCTCATGTGCTTCTATTAGAATGGAGAACTCGGTTATGAAACGGAAAAGCAGGGCTCGGGCTCTGTGGTCTGTGCGTGGGCTGAGCGTGCCCGGCTGCTGGCTGCAGCCTGCAGAGCCTGGGGATGGCTCGCTGCCTCTTGATCTTTCACTGCAAACAAACTCGAGGTGTTTGACACGGTTTTCTGTGTCGCTCAGGCTTTTAGCTAGGGAAAACCTCGCGCCTGTATTTATTTCCACAGATCTGAGAGGTGTTTTTTTTTCTTGCACCCGTGGTGACGTGGACTGGCGTTAGGCACGTGCGCAGCACAGCCTGCAGGTTGGGGTCAGCGTTGGAGGAAGGGGTGCTCAAGACCTTCAGGTTCCCACCAAGGTCATTTCTCCATGAGTGCAGCAGAGCATCCACACGGACCATCGGGGTGACCCAGTGCCTGAGCCTTGGGACGGGGGAGGCACCGGTGGGTGCTCAGTTCACTGGAAGGGTGATTCGGGAGAGCTGGTCTGCTTCAGCTCGCTGTCAGGGAGCCAGAAGGTTGTTTGTGACCTCACTCCCAATTTGCTGCTGAAACCCCATGTGCAGGATGGCTGAGCACTGGGGATGTGTGAGCAAAAGGGATTTGCAGGTGGAATTCAGCAGAAGTGGTCTGAGTGCATTGACCAGCCGGGACACGAAGGAGGACAAACTCTGATCTGCTTCTGCCTCAGTGATAAAGGCAGGGGGTAGTTAGAGGTTTGTGGGAGGTGATTACTGGCTGCTGTTCATGTGGTGTGTGTCATTTGGTGTGGTTTTGGGCTTGAACATGTGTTGAGAATGAGGGAAATCCGAGTTAAATGCGTTTTTAGATTGGTGCAGCACCGCGTCGCGTGGCAGAGATAGCAGCCTGTGCCGAGATGGTACTGCGATACGGCAGGGGAGAAGCCAGGTTGTTGGGCTGAGCTCCTTCACCAGACAGCTGGAGTGGAATACAGCACATTTTCTCATGTTTCTCTTAGTGAGCTTGATGACTTTTAGAATCAGAAAGGTTGGAGAAGAGCTCTAAGGTCGTCCAGTCCAACCGCCAGTGGACGCGTGTTGGCTGCCAACATCCAGGTCTGTAGAATTCTTTCTCCAAACAATAGACTGACGCACTCAGGGTCCTTCGACCATTCCTCTGCTGCTCTTTTCCCAGAGCTGACACTGTCACATCCAAGAACCTCACCTGGCAGCTCGTTCCTGGAGCCTGTTGGGTGTATGAAAGGAACACCCCGAGGGTTGGTGCCTCCTGGATGGCACCGATGGCAGCCCATCTCTCCGTGTGCAGACCGCTTCCCATGGCGTGGCTGGGATCTGGAGAGGGAGGGATGAGAACAAGAGTCCCTGCTGTTTCTGTTCAGATTGCTGTGTGTTCACGTTGGGTTTCCTGAGCAGCCGTGGGGACGTGCTGCTGACACCGGCCTGCGAGCAGCCCCGAGCAGATCGCCCCGGAGATCATCTCTGCTCGGAGCTTGTTGGGCATGTGCTGCATCACTGCTGAGCAGGCAGGGCTCCTGGTTCCAGCTAATTCTGGCAGAAACAAAAAACAGCTCTGAAGAGTTCTCTAAAAGAACTCTGGGTCGTTTCTCAGTTCCGAACGCACATTTTTTGAAGGAAGGTATTGAAAAAAAATATTTTAATTTTTACTTTTCCGTGCTGAAATTGGGCGTACGTTCCCCCTGCAAAATGAAAAGGGTTTCAAACCGTTTTAGGTAGCTTGGCTTTCGGCTGGCTCTGACAACAAGGGCTGCCTTTGTTGTTTTTTCCCCCAAAGCAACACGCATTCACGCTCCTTCTGCTTTATTTTCCACCGAGGCCTCGCTGCTTCCTGCTCCCGGCTCCGGCTGACTCACGCTTCCCGAATCGACGCGCAGCAATGACGGCCGCCCCACGTTGTCAGACTGCAGCAGGGGTAGCGCAGGTTGTGGGATCCCTTGATTCAGCGCAGCCTGCATGGAGGGCGAGCAGCGGGATCCTGCTGCCTCCCCGCCTGCTTTTATCTCCTTTTGGCTGGGAACAAAGGGGAGCGCTGGCTCTGCGCGCTCCGCTCGGGCGCTTTCATTTTTCAGCCATAAATAGTGCAGAGCTCCGTCGTCGTTAGGGCTGCAAAACGCAATTACTGGGAAATGAGATGTTTCTGTGGGAGGGAGAGCTGGGTCTGCGTGATGCCTGCGCCAGGAGCTGAAGCACTGGAAATGGGAAAAGGGAAATCTGGGTGCTGAGGACTGAAACCATGTGTACTCAGGGTGATCCGACCCCCAGAGATGGATTCTGTGTGTCCTGGGGGGAATCTTGTTCCATAGGGATGAAGCTGGAGCACTGGGTTCCTGATTGTTAGCGCTGAATTCTTGATGATTAGAAAACAGATGCGGAGATAAATGTTGTGCGTAATAACACAAGCACCCTAAATGCTTGTAAAGCTCTGCAGGCAATTATGAAAGGCTGATTAATGTTTTAAAAGGGCTCATAAACCGTGCTTGTAGTGGAGTGTGACTGCAAGAGGAGGATTCCATGTCTCCCTCCTTGGTCAAGTAAGAGCCGTCTCCTTTCGAGCCCCCATTTCCATCCAGTTTTGCTGATGGTAAAATCCTAAATCTCTTTTACATAACCATGAGGCCAGGATAAAAGCTGGAAGCTCTGTGCGTGTCTGAGCTCGACGAGAGAGCATCTGAAGCCTTCTGCTTCAGCCTTCCAGTTTTTCCCAAATTAGCATACGTCACAAGAAAACCTGAAAACCTCCTAAAAGGCAAATGAAGCCGTAAGCCTGAGATGTTTAAAAAAGCAAATTCCCAGCACAGACTCCCTCTCTGTGAAACGCGTGTGTTGTGACAGCTCAGGAGATTAGTTTTGCTGCGTGCTGGCATTCTGCTCCGCTGAGTTTACATGGATGTTGAAGAGCAGGTTTCCCCGCGTTGGGAAACGGCTGCGTGCCAGCGCTGCTGCGAGGGACCGGCGCCGAGCGGGCAGGGACCAGCGGGGGAAAAAGCCCTTCTCCTTGGGCTGCTCTCAGCCTGCCCCGTGCTCTTTGGGATGCTCTCAGCCTGCCCTGTGCTCTTTGGGATGCTCTCAGCCTGCCCTGTGCTCTTTGGGATGCTCTCAGCCCGCCCCGTTCTCCTGGGGATGCTCTCAGCCTGCCCCAAGACCCATCGATTGCTTGACGTGCTTTCCAGAAGCTTTAACATTTCTCTTGTGCTGAAATCGCCTCAGCTTGTTTTTCAACAGCTAGTTTTGCTGGAGGACTTTTAATAACCTATTTTCTACCAGCTGGCAAAGGGTGGTTGTTTTCAAAATGACTTACAGCCTTGTTCTCATTGCAGTCTTTTAGGACCATCTTTGAGCTTTGTGCATTTTCAGAGCCGGGCTGGTTGACAAGCGGGTCTGTTGTTCTGGCTGGGGCTGTGCACAGCTCACTGTCACATGCCTTGTTTTGGTTCTGCTGCGCTGCAGCTCCGTGACACAGCAGCTGTAATTAACTCTTCCATCAATCTCCTATTCACGCAGCAGAAAACCTTTGACTTACTCTTGAATGATGATATCCATGTTTCTTCAGTTGGAAAAGCGACAAGCCGTTCCTGAAAGAAAGAGGAATTGTTCCTGCTGCCATTTTTATCTCCCTGAAAACTGAAGAAAGAAAGCATGATGATTATTTTTTTTTCCCTGGAATGTGTCTAAGCCTCGATTTGCTTTGGGACACGAATCCCTGAAGCTCCCTGCACAAAGTGGGAGTCTCTGGCATGATCCCCCTGCCCCAAAACCCACGTAGGTAAGATGGAGATGTTTGTTGTGGAATCCATCCCCTCTCAGTGCAGTGTTTTGGAGATGGGTGCCCTCCGTTGCCCAGAGCTCTCAGCGTGTTACCCGTAAGGGGAGTGCTGCCATTCCAGCAGCTTGTTCCGTATGTCAAACCTCCTCATAAAAACACTAAAAATAGCCCATTCCCATCTTAAAGCTTCAACAGAAATTCAATGCTGCCACTTATTGAAAGGTACAATCTTAGCAAAGTCAAATGCTTGAAATGTTTGGATGGTGGCACGGAGCAAAGACCTGTAAAGGGGCAGAGGCTCTCTGAAGCCCTAAAATCTGCTTTCAGTTCCCCACAGGCCTGGCACAGCACGTGGGGCTGCTCTCAGTTCGGAAATTATTTGCAGCTTCTCCCCCCGCCCACATCCTCTGGCTGTGTTTGTGTTTTCAGAGAGGTTTCTCTGCTGCTGGCCGCTTTGTTCCATGGTGACGGTGGCATTACCATTGAGACTGCTGAAGGCTGCTCACGTGGGGCTGGGTTTTCCCTTCTTTTCTCAAAATGCTGTTGAGAAAAACCTTTAATGAGGAGCTGGGGTGGGAAAGAGTTACCAGAGGTGGAGAGGAGCGAAGGGAAAGGGATGAATGGGTAAAGGATGAGCGGTGAGTTGCAGCTCTCCTCGCAGTGAGGAGTGCAGTGGCTTGTTGTTGGGGCGAAAGGTGGTAGCACAAATTCAGGTGGGGCAGAAAGGAAGGTGAGAGCAGACACTTGCAGATTTTGAGAAGAAATGAGGCTGAAGGGACACCAGCTGGTGGGCACGTAGAACGTGTTTATCACAGCTTCTGCTTTCTGACCTTTTTTTTTGTTTCATTTTGGTCTTTTGTGTTGTTGTATCTTCCTCTGAGTGCTGTAAGGGCTTTGGGACAGGGGTTGCCCTCCTCTGCTTCTGGCTACAGCCCAGGGGAGCACGCCATGGCTGCACCTGCACTGGGGTGTTGAGGGAAAAATCCAGTTTTCTGGAAGGTTTTAAGAAAAATCACTCAGTTGTTGTGAGAGTGGCATTAGCGAAACAAGCTGCATGCCCTCAGAAAGCAGAATGTGGTGGGAGAGGTGGTGAAATCAGAGGAAAATGGTTAGAAACACAAAATGGTTTCCCTGAGAAGAGAGAAAGTCAAATGGTTTAATGTAAAGAGGGAGTATGAGAAGGCTGTGAAATGATGGAAGGTACAAAAAAGATGAATTTGTTGATCAGTTCTAATGCAAAATGGAGAAACTTAAATAATTGAGTGAAAAGCAGCAAATTCCAAAGGCAGCCTGTTATGTCTGTACGTGGCAGATCCTCCCCCCAGCCCGCACTCTGAATTGAAATTCCAGCAGAATTTTTTCGAGAGTCGCTCGTGTAATGGAGAATCTCCAGGGTTATGTCAGACAAAATTATTTTTAGCAGCGTTACAAGCCCTCGTGCCTCGGGGAAGGAGCCAGCCACTGCAGAAGATGACGTGTCCCCACTGGGCAGGCTGCAATAACATTATTCTCTGTGTTTTGTACTCTCTGTGAAGCACGTCACCATCGGCACCGCCAGGAGTCGGTGGGCTCGATAACCCCCTGTGTGCTGCGATGCACAGCCCTCATTTTGTGTAATTATCGTTAATCCAAGGTGTTCCTGGGCCTGAATTCCCTGTGCCCTGTGGCTGGCTGCTGGGGCTGAGCCGCTTCGTGTGCCTGTGCTTGGCTGTTCTCATGGGGTGAGAAATGAGCCCCGAGTTTGGGCACCACAATGCCAGGGGACGTTAAACTGTTAGAGAGCGTCCAAAGGACGGCTGTGGGGATGGGGAGGGGTCTGAGGGCACGGTGTGTGGGGAGCAGCTGAGAGTTTGTTGGGCCCAGAGAAGAGGAGGCTGAGGGGAGGCCTTGGGGCGGCCTACAGCCCCATCATGGCGGCCCACAGCCACCTCATGGCCTACAACCACCTTATGGCGGCCCACAGCCACCTCATGTCCTACAACCACCTCATGGCCTACAGCCTCATCATGGCGGCCCACAGCCACCTCATGGCCTACAGCCACCTCATGGCCTACAGCCACCTCATGGCCTACAGGCCCATCATGGTGGCCCACAGCCCCCTCATGGCCTACAGCTCCCTCCCATGGGTTTGGATGGTGCTGTGTGCAGCCAGGGGTTGGACTCGGTGGTCCCTGTGGATCCCTTCATCTCAAGATATGCTGTTTCTGGGATTTTCTCACAGAGATCTCAGTGTTGTCCCTCAGAGATGTGGGGCGTGAGGAGCCATGATGGTGTTGACCCCCAGCTTGCAGCAGTGCTGCAGTGTTTCTCGTTGTGCTGTGAGGGATTTTGTGGCGTGCCCTCTGCGTTTGCCAGCCTTCCCACGCAGCACCTGGGCTGAGAGGCTCCGTAATTCAACCTCCTCTCTTGTCATGGAGCGCAATAGGATCCAGCTGACATTGCACCCACATTGCTGTCTGCTCAGAGGGTTTTGTGCGGGCGTTGTGGGGCAGCTCTGAGCTGTGTGTGACTGGGCCGTGTGCTGGGAGCTGCCTCTTCTGCCTCAAACAAAGGAGAGAGGAAGGCTTCAGGAGATCCCTGTCCTTGCAGTTTGGTGTCAGCGTGGCCCCGAGCAGCTGCCACCGATGGCCAGCATGCTCTTAGAGCACAGAGACCTCTGAGAGCTCACCAGAAATCCCACCGACAGCTCAGGCAGGTTGCATTTTAATAACAACCTGTTTGTCCTCTGGGTTTCCTCTCACTGACCGTTCCCCTTGTGCCTTCTGCAGCAGTGACTCCAGCAGCAGCTCGAGCGACGAGTCGCCGGCACGCTCCGTGCAGTCGACAGCGGTCCCCGCGCCCGCGTCCCAGCTGCTGCCGTCTCTGGAGAAAGATGAACCCCGGAAAAGTTTTGGGATCAAGGTTCAGAATCTTCCAGTGCGCTCAACAGGTACGTTCACATGCAGAGGTGTTGCTTCACAGTACCAGAAAAAGGGAAAAAGGGAATGGGAATGTTGACTGGTGAAATTATCCTCATTCTTGGTGTTAATATCGTTTTGAACTCTTCACTGTTAAATGGGAAAACAGAAGTGTAGTTTGTTGAGCCATCTTTTATGAAACTTGGTTCAGGGTTGTTGCTGCCATAATAGTATCATGCAGTTACCAGGTTACCTGTAAAAAGCATGAAGTCGTGGATGTTGCTGCATTTAAGACATTTTGTTGTTATTCTGCTAGAGGTGGAATTGTCAGGGGTTGGTGTATGTTTTAGGACTCTTCACTGTTTAAATTCCGAGTTCCTCAGCCAAAGGAGCAATCCTGCTGTGGCTTTTATAACTTTGGCCAGAAATTTAACTTCTGGCATCCATGAGAGAAAGCTCAGAGGCTCTGGTTACTGTAAAAGTTGTGCAGTGCCTTCCCCTCAGATTCCTCCAGCGTCATCAGACTTAAGCTGTTGAGGCAGAAATCTTCCACGGTTTTGTTCCATTTGCTGTCTGCCTCACCATCGCTTCGTACTGATACAGTTAAAGAATACTGAGGTTTTTGCTGAGCAGTTTCTGAAGGCATTTTGCTGGGAGGAGAGTCATCCAAACTGACGCTGGGTTGTGGTTTTGTCAGAGGTGTTTTTGTGTCTCTGTGGAGGAAAATTGCAGTCTAGATTTGGCTGCAGGTCTGAAAAAAGCCCTGCTGTTTATTGCTAGGTGCCGTGGAGGAGGATGGAAAGAAATTTATTCAAACTGGAGATGCCACAGAGACTGGACAGGAATGGGTAGAAATATTAGCCTGCGAGGAAGGAGCCCAGGGTAAAGTTCAGGGCAGCTTTGATCAGGCTTCTCCTGCAGAGATGTTAGGAGCTGATAGCATGTGAGGTTTATCCCCCAAAGCCCTGCCTCATTCGGAGCAGAAAATGGATGCTGCCCAGGGAAGGAGCGGTGAGTGCTGAGGGAACATCCTCTGTGGCCCAGAGCCCTCCTGCAGGAATCGCAAGGCAATTGCCCCTGAGCAAGGCAGGGACAGCAGGAACGTGCCTGCAACGAGGCAGCTGCATGCTGCCTCCACGGACAGGATTCTCTCCTGCCTCAGCTCTGGTGCCATGCTGGGAGAATTACTCCATTAATGACTGAGAATCCCTGTGTGTCCCCAGCACCACAGCTAGTGGAGCTGGTGCTTCAAAACAGTGGTGTGGGTTTCCAGGGGGGAAAGCTGAAGTACCCCCGACGTTTCAGTGAGGACTGGGGGGCAGTTTGGGCTGTTTATTTTCACCGTGCCTCGGTTTCCTTTGTAATATGAGAACTTCAGGGCTTTCTGCTGCAGCACTGCAAAACACGGCTGAGCATATTTAGAGCAGCACAGAGCATGGTGAATGAGGCAGGAAGCCACTCACTGAGGGGTGCAGGTGGCCATTCCCTGTTCCCTGAGCTGAACGAGGGAGAGGTCCCATGGAAAAAAAGAGCGTGGGGTCATTTGGAGAGCAGTTGTAACATAATTCATGTAGACACGGGCTGAGTTTTGTGAGGGGCATACCCTGCAGTGTTAATATTCTTTCTGTAGATTTTGTGCTGTAGATTTTTTTTTTTGCCTTGAAATGACACAAGCTCTGTGCCCCACGGATAGCAGGCACGTCGTGTGATCAGAGCCAGCTCTTGCAAAATCTCAGGAACCTTTCTGAATTGGCTGAACCTTGTGCTGGGTGACTTTGTTTTCCTTTCCTCACCCTGCCTGTAAGAGCTGCTCTGTGCTGTCTCTCTGTGCTCATGCATTTGGTGGTGGGCTTATTAATGAAACAACAGCCTCATCTTCAAGTACGTGTCTCCTAGAAGTAATAACCGTACTCTACCAGCTTTAGTGATGTAGAATCCTGCGCAGGAAGTTTTCTGGTTCTTAAAATGAAGGCAAAGGGAAGGATCACTCAGAAGCTTTTGACACAGGCAAAATTAACACTGAAAAATAAAAGCACTGAGGTTCAAAGGAAGCTGAGTGAAGTCACATTTCAGAAAGACTGTCAGATTGTTTCCTGTCTTTTCTGGTGCTATTAAATTGTTACAAAATACGATTACTAATTTGTGTTTGTTGGTTTAGATACAAGCCTTAAAGATGGACTTTTCCATGAATTCAAGAAGTACGGAAAGGTGACGTCGGTGCAGATTCACGGGGCCTCTGAGGAACGGTATGGACTGGTGTTCTTCCGGCAACAGGAGGACCAGGAAAAAGCACTAAATGCCTCGAAAGGAAAGCTTTTCTTTGGCATGCAGATCGAAGTGACAGCCTGGATAGGACCAGGTAAGGCCCCTGCTGGTCTTGCACCCTACCTGGATGCATGGGTTTAGGCACTGCTGTTGTAAAGGGACAGCGTAGAAATAAGAAATCTTGAAACTGCCTTCCTGGAGAAAGATAATTTTAAGAAACTGGGAAATAATCCAGAATAAATTCCAGAGCAAAAGGAGTGGATACTCTTAGGTCAAACAGGGAGAGAATTCCAGTCTTAAACCTCAGGGAAGGAAACCTGCCGTCCTCTCAAGCAGTGGGATCTGCTGGCTGCTGGAAGAAACAATCCAATCTCCCTTGTCTCAATGGAGCAGGAGCCAGCAGGTGATGTAAGCATAGAGCTGAGCCCCACAGCCTTCTTTTTTCTGCTTTTAATTAAAACAGCTAATAACGGTTTAGGCAGAGTAGCGTGAATGACTAATCAGTGAAAGCTGTAGCACTGAGCACATGCTTTTCACACTGTACTTCAATTGTTTGTTTAAAAATTGATTTGTGAAAATAAACTTTTTCCATATGCTGCTTGCCAAGTACGGTGAAGACTTACTTGAGTTCTTGACAGGCGTTAATCCTTGTTAAAAGTAAGTTTCTGGAGGAGCAGATGTAGAACGCAGCTACTTCTCATCTGAGGGTGCTCAGCTTCTTTGGTGCTCACCCAGTGGTGTGATGTAGACATTTTGAACTCCACATCAAGAAGGTAGTTCACAAGTGTAGCACTGCTGTGTTTTTGTCAAAGACGCTGGTTAGTCTCATTCAGATCATATCTGCTTGCCAGGAAGTAGACTTGAACAAACAAATCAACGTGAACCAAACCCACATAAAAAACACCTCGGTGCATTAAAAATTTCTCACTCTTGCTTCTAGAAACAGAAAGCGAGAATGAATTTCGTCCTTTGGATGAAAGGATAGATGAGTTTCACCCAAAAGCAACAAGAACTCTCTTCATTGGCAACCTGGAGAAGACAACCACCTACCATGACCTTCGCAACATCTTCCAGCGCTTTGGTGGCATAGTGGTATGTGAATTGTTTTTGTACTAGGTATGGTATGCTTCCTGTGCAGACCTATACAATGCTGTGAGTGGTGGAAAATCGTACTGTTGATGACAGAGAATTCAGACTTTATGTAATAATCTGAGTCATTCGTCTTGCTGGAATGTACCTGAAAGCTTTTCTTGGAATATTGAGTGAAATCTTAGCACGTGTGTATTGAGGAGATGACATAGCAGTAGAAACAGCATTGGAAGCATTTGTAAGAAACATATCTTCTGCTAGCTCAGAATATTTGCAGAAAAGCATAGATAGATAGTTTGGCTATAAATATGCCTCGTGCTACTTTCACATTTAATCAGTAGCACTCTACAGTGTCTGTGTTTCCTGTTGGTTTCTGAAGCAAGGTGGTTAGCTGCTGCAGGCAGCAGTAGCCCTCAGCTATGGCAGTCTGCTCCTGGCAGTAGGGCAGGAGAGGCACTGAGCAGATGGGGTAGTGATGGCACACGTGGGATGTGGGCTTTTGGCTGAGCAGGCTGATCCACACGAGATAGAGAGCAATCATTCCCCTCTCCACTCCTCATGCCACCTTCTATCAAGTCATATCAAGATTGCATTTATGAGAGATTTTCCAGCAAAGTAAAAAAAACCAATCTACGTTAATAGAATTAATTCTGAGCTTCTGCACTAGCAGTTCATTCTCTATGCTCACTGCACAGTCCTTTTCTGGTGGCTGTGGCTGCTCTGAAATATTGCTGGAACTGTTGAGGTATCAGTAAAAATATGAATTCACACAGTGTCTGTGGCTTAAACCTCGTTCTAATGTTATACCAGCTGAGCTGTCCTGATAAAGATGCTTATCCGTGGTAGTGCCCTGTCTTGTAAATTGGATTTTCTGTGAAACAGTGCTGCGTTGTCAACATTATTAATTGCTCAGAATTCAGCAGCAGCGCTGCCTTGCTGAATTTCCATGAAAACTTACAAGCTCAGGTGCAAAAGGGACCAGCTTTATAACCTTTCCAGGGGATAATGAGAAAAAAGAATGATATTTTATTTGCCTGCCAGATGAAATTGTTTGCCCAGGGTGAGTGGTCAGGTGTAATTTGCCATAGTTGCAATAGTGCTGCTTCAGACACTTGGAAATGTAGTCCTCTATTAGCATTCCACTTAAATCATGAGGTCAGGGCTGTAGAATTCTAATAGTTGTGTAAATCTCCCTGTTTACTTCTGTTTTCCCAGCTAAAGATTTCTTAGGTGAGACCATTTCAGACTGCTGCCTTGTCCCTAAATTTAATAACCATGAAATTAGCCAGTGCTGAAGGTTGGAACGTTTGTGCTTCGATTTGCGTGGTGACGTTGGCACGCAGCTCACAAAGGAAGCTTCTGCTATTTCAACAAATAAAACCAAACACTCTACCTTCTATTTTCAGCTCTGAGTGAATCATAACATCATGAGTTAGTGCAGAGGCTTTTGGTACATTTGCCAGTACTGTGCTGAGCTTGAATGTTAACCAAATGTCAACTACAAGCTTGCTGTTTTTTTTTTTCTTTTAATCAATTAAAACGAGCCTTTATTGGGCTGTCATAGCTTCCTTCTGACTGCTTTTGAATGGGCACGTGGTGGCTTAGGGTCAGGTATCAGCAGTCTGGGGTCTTTTTTGCCTTTGCCACATCAGTGCCAAGTTGGTTCTGGAGATGCATCCAGCATCCCTTTCTGCTTCTAGGAACAGGATGGATCAGGCTGACTTGGAATAGAAACCCTGCATGGCTTTTGGCTCAGAAATGAGGATCAGAGCAGGTTGTTTTCTCTGGAGCCTTTGCAAGCGAAAATTCATACTTACTTCTTTGATTCTGCGCTGTCTCTTCTTGCCATAATGCTGGCAGAGCAAAGCTGCTGTTTGTTCATCAGGTCAGGCTTACATCGTTGGGGCTCAGTTCTAAATCTGTATTAGGAAGAGCTTTCCCTGTGTCAGTGAGGATTTGGTTTCGCCACTGAATGAGATACAGCAGAACAACAGCATTTTTAACTCTCTACAAATGTTTAAATCCTCTCTGTGAAAGAAGCATTAATTAAGCAGTGATTGTTGTACCATGAGTGTCTCAAAACAAAAGTCCATTTGGATCCAGTTACGTTGGTGAGTCTCCTTTTCAGCCTGTTGCTGACTGTCGTTTGCTTTTTTCCCCCAGGATATCGACATTAAGAAAGTGAACGGTGTTCCCCAGTATGCCTTCCTGCAGTACTGTGATATTGCAAGTGTGTGTAAAGCAATTAAGAAGATGGATGGGGAATATCTTGGAAACAACCGGCTCAAGGTAAAGAAATCCTCCCCTGGACCGTATCCTTCTCCTTGTTCCTTTGGTTTGTGGCATCCTAGGATATTTTGCATCAGCCTAGGCTCTGGAAGTGAGGTTATTTTTAATGCATAGGTCAGATTAGAGCACGATGCTTCTAGCCACCACCAGAATTGGGATTAATCAGCATTTTTGCTGGCTCCCTCAGCAGGGAGGCCCAGGATTGAGCAGACTTGGAGCCTGCCATTCCCTGCCTTGAGAAGGTGCTCCCTGAAGGCAGAGCCGGGGATCTGCACCCGTACTGACGATGAACAGAGGCTGTCAGTCCCCAGAGCTGTCAATCTGTCACCTTCCAGAAGCATTCAGATCGTTGGAGAAACACATGTTGTCAAACACTGCATTTGTTTAAGCATGCAGAATTATTTTCATTAATTGCTATTTGATTTTTGTCTTGCTTGCACCTGTGCAAGATGCTAATTTTAGAAAGCCCGTACAAACGACTAGCTTTCATCAAATAACTCTTAATTAGGTGTGCTCTGTTCAGTGAATTTTAACGCTCACGAATTGTACTGATGGAAGTTTTGCCCTTTTGTGTTCAGCTGGGTTTTGGGAAGAGCATGCCTACAAACTGCGTGTGGTTAGATGGTCTTTCTACAAACGTTACGGATCAGTATTTAACTCGACATTTCTGCCGATACGGGCCTGTGGTAAAGGTAGGTGGGAGGCTTTGGTGTCTGAAGTTGTTACTGTCTTCCTTTCTTCACATCCTGTCCTTTCAACCCCGACTGTCCAGGGCTTTAGCTCCGGTAGCGAAATTCTCTCTGGGCTGTAATTTGGCCTCCAGGGCTCTCTAGCTTCGCATCCTGTCCATCTGATTCCTAGAGCAGTCGCTGCTGGTGTTTGGAGTGAGCCAAGGTAACGAGTGTTGGAACCCCCTGGTAGCTCTAGTGCAGAACAGTCTCTCCCCCCAAAAATTTCTTCAGAGCGCTCACGCTGTAGGAACAGCAACCTAATCAAGCAGCTGTCCTCGTGCATGCTAATTACATCATTAGACGTGACTATATTTTCTCATTAGACCAAAAAATGACTTCCTAGAAGCAGTTAGGACAGTCACACTAACAAAGGTGCAAGAAAAAGGCAAGTGGATGACTGTGCAATGTGCCCATGTCCCTCAGAGGGGTACCCAGCCCCAGCACGAGCAGGTGCAGAGATCTGGGCACATCCTTCACCTTGAGCACCTGAGCTGTCCCCTGCACTTGGTTGGACATCAATGTGCTTAACGTTAAGCGATGCGCGTGCATCTTGGCAGGCTCAGGGTCTTGCCTCCTTCAGGGTTTTTGTGGGTTTGTGTTGCAGCTTTGACATTCTTTATTGTAGTTGTTGTTGCTTGAATATTAAGTCTGTGCTGCTAAAGGAAGGTGGTATTTGGAAATCTGAGTGGTACTGCAGACTGTGATACAAAAACTGTTTCCATTTTGTGATGAAATGTTCCCTTTACCTTTTTTCCCCCCTCAAAGCTATTGGAAATTTTTTGAAAAACTGAAAGTAAACAAAGCAAAACTACGAAACTCAGTCACCAAAGAAAAAAAGTAAAATACAGAAAAACAAAATAAAGGCGTAATATACCTCAAGCCACAATATCCACAATTCAAAGCAGTCCCGTGTGCTTTTATCGTCTCTTCATTACAATATGCCTCATCAGAATGGAAATTTACCTTGCTACAAATTATTTTCTGACTGGTATCCTCATGACTTAGGATTTTGTTGGGACTGACATTAAGTCCTGTGGATGAGGCTCTTATTTGGTTTTTGTTTTGTTTTTTTGTTTTTTACAGGTGGTGTTTGACCGCTTAAAAGGCATGGCCCTGGTTCTCTACAATGAGATTGAATATGCACAAGCAGCTGTAAAAGAGACCAAGGGGAGGAAAATCGGTGGGAATAAAATTAAGGTGTGCAGAATGACCTCCAAAAAAAAAAAAAGAAAGAAAAGAAACCAATTGTATTTAGGCCTTACCCCTTAAATGCTGGCATTTGCAGGCTGCCAGGCAGAAGGAGCACGTAGTGGGACAAGTCTGTCCCAGATATCTAAGGCTTAAACTTTTACACTCGGCTTATCAAGATGTTAGGGTGTCTTGAACTGTTACCTGCAGAGCCTTTTCCAGTATTCTGCCGTTCGTTTCGCTGAACTTGTCTCTCTGAGCTCCTGAGTGTTGGTGTCCGTGTTGCTGCCTTATTCACCCTGAATCCAAGGAGAGCTTTGTTTTCATGTTAGACAAGTCAGAGCTGAGGGCTCGAGCCCCGTGGGGTGGCACAGCCTGGTCCCTGAGGGAGCCTGGTGTGGGCACAGCTCCCCAAACCCACCCTCTGCTCCTGGGGGCAGCTCCCTCCTCGTCACGTTGGGAAAAGACAAAAAGCCCAGCTCTAAAGTATGGATGGAGAGGGTTCCTGCAGCAACCCTTAGCACCTGCAGGGTCATCTTGGATCTGGGTGAATATGGTGAATCCTGTTACCAGTGTCCCGTCAGTGCTGCTAAATGGGACATGAGGTCTCAGCCACCCTCTGAATCATCTTCCTCCTCCTCCTTTCTTCTCTCCTAAAGAGTGGGTGATGATTTCAAGCATGATCTCTGATCTGGTGTATTACCTAGCAGCTTCCCACCCCTTGGGGTTAGGAGTTGGATATATTGTAGTGTGGTGGTTGAATATAAGTAGCCTTATTCCATAGCACGTGGAATAAAATCCACGCCCATTTTCAAGTTTTGTACCCTGTGTTTGTGGGTCTTGCTCCTTAGCAACTTTGGAATAAGCAACACCCTTACTGTGTGTATGTCTGTGCTCCATTGTTGTGGTTATACCAATGTCTGGGCTGATTTAGAAAAAACAAAAAGCTCCTGGATTGGTTAAAAAAAAAATGCATTATGTGAAATGCACTTTGTTCAATCCATTTTAATCCTTAATTTTTGGCATCAGCTATGCCATTAGCTTCTTAATATCGGCACACTTGGCTAGAGAAGAGCCAGTGTTGGAGCAGCTAGAATAACAAGCTGCAGTTCAGGGTGCTTGGTTCCTTTCCCATCCCTTCTGTTGCCTCGGTGTATAAACCCAGGCAAATAATGTGAAATGTGAAAAGGATTAATAACACTGACCGTGCTGCCACATAAAGGACTTTGGAACTTGAAACGGAGCTGCAGCATTAAAAGCATCAATACCATGAGAATGATGTGTATTTATCCTGCTGGCTTCCTGAACAGAATCTCATGTGCTTCTGGTCCTGCAGCTAAAGCCCCAGCAAGGAAATAGTTACATAGATCCACACAGCGACACTGAGTTAAGAGAAGGGTCTTTATCTCCTGGGGATGTGCAGGGCTGGCCAGTCCCGGGAAGCATTTGGCCTTTTGTTGTTCAGTAGTATCATCCCCATTTTCAGTTCTGCTCCCATGTTCAGATTCCCCAGCAGATGTTGAAATGATGTTAGAATGGTTCATTTCCCTTCCTGAACATGATCTACCTTTTGTTTTTCAGGTGGATTTTGCAAATCGAGAAAGTCAGTTGGCATTTTATCATTCCATGGAGAAAACGGGTCAAGACATCAGAGACTTCTATGAAATGCTGGCAGAAAGAAGGCAAGTGTCTAATAATATTATATTCCTTTTTTCAGCATCATTTTCAGTGCAATTAAACTTTCTTCAGGCCATAATTTTTAAACAAACACTTGATTTTGGTCCTATTACTCTTTTAAAGAGGAGCTATTAAAAACCTTTTCGCTTTGAACTCCTTCTACCTTCTCAACTTAAAAAAAAAGAAAAAACAAGAGGAAAAAAAAAAAGCCAACACATTTAGGTGGCCAGACTGAAGCTGTGCATTAAAGCAAACAGGATATCACACATCTGAAATGCAGTCAGTTACTCAAATTCGTACTTAGGTGGAGGTTTCAGCTATCTGCATGATGGATGTTAGTATTTAGGTTACGGTGACGGGTCACCAGGACACGGTTGTGAGTCATTCATCATTTCCTAGGAATGCAAAGAGTAGTTTATCTGTAGTGCCTTAACCTGTGCCCTCTGGAGTAATGTATATGCTCACAGTGTGTATGGAGCCAGATCAGCTATTGCTGCTCATATCTTGAGCAGAATAAAATTTATTCTGCCTACCCCTTTTCAAGAGGTTAGTTTCTTAGCTTGATAAAACAGTAAAAAATGAGTGAGGGTTTTTTTTTATTTTTTTATGGAAGATGTGTTCCGTGTTGATGTCCATCTACAGCATGTTCTTGTTGGTTTCTGGCCATTTTGTGTAGGATGCAGAGGTTTGTGTTCCCTCTGAATGGGCACTTAGATGTGTACAGCCTGGCTGAAAGCAGCCTTGCACAGAAGCAGTCTTCATTTTCTTTTTTTCCCTCTGGTGACTGAATAGAACATCAGTGTTTATTACTAGTGGTGGTAGCAAAGGGTGAAAAGCAAAGCATTTTGCTTTTGTATGGGTGCATTTTTTTACCTTTGGAGGCTGGCTTAATTGTTAGCGTTCTGCCTGTGAAAAAGCCAAGTGTGAGACTGGTTGTACCTGTGTGCTAGATAAATACATTGTGTGGTTTTTTTCAGCAAAATAGATTGGACTAACATACATGCAGAACTGCCAGATGTGAAAGTGAAGAGGGTTTAGAAATTGGCAATCAGGATTTGCATAATGGAAATAAATGCACGCGTTCCCCAGTCCTTGCCAGATGTTACGATGTGCCAGCAAGCAGTCAGCAGTAATTTCCTCTGCACCACACCAAGTTGAGAAAAGAGGAGTGTGTTTCAGCTGTCTTTTCATGCACAGAAGTCAGCTGGGCTCGTCTTTGCTGTGAAATAATTCTGAGCTGTACATTTATTTCTGGAACAACTTGAGACTTGGGTACACGTTAGTCTTGTTTTTCCTTTTCTGTCAGTACAGTCACGTAGTCATTACTTGGAGTAGTGAATCATGGAGCCATTGAACGAGCTCTGCAGTGTGTCTTGTACTTCAGCATCTTCCAGTCTTCCAGGCTCCTGGCAGTTCACTGTTCCTGGCAATGATGCTGAGGACCCCACCAACCAGGTTCTCTTAAGCTGTAGTTGTACCCAGTCTAAATAGGACCCAAACAAAAACATTTTTTTTTTTGTTTTAACTTTAGAGATTGCATTGGTACAACACTATGGAATAATCTCACCGGGTTTATACAGCATTAATCTCAAATCTTTCCAAAACCAGAGTGCTGTGCATCCCTTCAGAAAATCTGGAAATGTTCTTCCCTCCAGCCATTACAAAACCAGATCGTGGGGTGTTTCACCCTGAGCAGACTGACTGGAACCTGTCTGTATCCAGTTCTGCACAGTCTGTGGAAACACAAATGGGATTTCTTGAGTAGGAGGCTGGGATGTCTCTGAAATATCTGCGTGTGAGGTTGAATTGTGGAATGTCAGGACTGTTCAGAGCTGCCTGGGGTTTCTCGCTGTCACTCACAGCCCTGAAGGAGCGATGACTTTGGGGCATGGTGCAGTGGGAGAGAAGGGCCATTTACCCTGTGAGCCTCCCAGCAGTTCAGAAATGATTGAGATGTGCAGCAGCCCGTCTCTCCTTTCTTTCCATTAGTAAATTGTTACTGAATACAAATGACACATTTTGAGTCTGGCTTTGTATTTGTTGATTTAAATGAAACGTTAATAAATGTGGCAACTCCCCTCTTCCTGTCTGTTTACCTACAGCTGCCTTTCACAACATCCTGCTTCACTTGCAGAGTGAGGTTTTTATCTTCCATGTTAAGCCCCGTATTTCTTTTTTTATTTTTATTTTTTAATTATTTTGTACATTTCTTACAGTTTGGAAGCTACCAGCTTTCAGCATAAAACATAATCTGTGAAGCTAAACTGAATGGTGGTGAATAGGAATACCAGCTCCGTGCCACCCCTGCCAGAGAGTCACATTCAGTGTTAGAAATTGCTTGTTTTTGCAGTTTGGGGGTATCAAGATAATGCTAATTGCTTGACTAATTTTGCTGAGCACTTCCTAAGAATTCTCCTGTTCCTACAAACAGGCTGATATTTTGTTGAGTTAGTCTGCAAATTAGCAGTGTCAGCATATCACATGCAGTGAAAGAGCTAATTTTGGAATTAAAAGATCGTTTAAGGGGTTTAGGATTTTTAAAGAAATCGTATTACCATCTCACTGCTTAGTAATGGAGAGGTTCCAGCTTTGAGTTTCGACTGGACTCATGTTTTCAAAGGTAGGTGGAGACTGTCTCTGCTCCTGGAGGTGGGGTGGTCTCCACCATGGCAGACTGTGTGTGTGCACAGGTGCTAGGTAGGTTTTATCTTAACGTAATGCAGCATCTGATTTTGGCAAAAACAAAGCAGTAAGGCTGCTGAAAAGACACTTGGCAAAGCTGTCACTGAATGACCAATTAACTGCGTACAGTATTTGAAGCTAACAAAGCATTTAATCCACTGTGCACTGATTCATTGTTGTTCAATCTGTTTGCAGCTGCGTGCTGTTGCCTTAGTCCACCCATAAAGGAGTTATTGTGAAATGATTCCCCTGCAGGGCAGAGAAGGCTGTACTGCAGCATGGCGGTTGAGAGGGAGAACTCATCGCCCTCTTGTTTTTACTTTTAGCAGAGATGAAAGAAGAGGATCTTACGAATACGCCCCTGATCGTACTTACTACGAGACTGTTAGGACTCCCGGGACGTATCCTGAAGATCCTCGTCGAGAATACCCAGCTCGGGGCAGAGAATTCTACGCGGAGTGGGATCCCTACCAAGGAGACTACTACGACCCACGATACTACGACGACCCACGCGAGTACCGGGATTACAGAGGTGACCCGTATGAGCAAGACATCAGGGAGTACAGCTACAGGCAACGGGAGAGGGAGAGGGAGAGGGAACGGTTCGAATCCGATCGCGACAGAGATCACGAGAGGAGGCCGATCGAACGGAGCCAGAGCCCGACGCACTCCCGGCGTCCGCAGAGCCCCGGAGCATCTCCCTCGCAGTCAGAGAGGCTGCAGAGCGACTCAGAGAGGAGGATCTACAGCAGGTCATCAGATCGCAGTGGAAGCTGCAGCTCTCTGTCTCCTCCACGCTACGACAAGCTCGACAAAGCCCGCGTAGAACGTTACGCAAAAAATGAAAAAGCGGAGAAGGAGCGAGCTTTTGACCAGGAGAGAGCTGACAAAGAGAAACGCTTGGTGAGGAAGGAGAAGCCGGAAAAACTAGAAAAGGAGAAAACTGATAAGCAAAAACGAAAAGCGAAAATCCATTCGCCCAGCTCTCAGTCTTCTGAAACTGATCAAGAGAATGAGAGAGAGCCCAGCCCTGAAAAATTAAAGGGCAACAGTAAACAGAGTAAAGAGAGAGGTGACAAAGAAGGGACAGCTAAAAACCGTCTAGAACTAATGCCTTGTGTCGTGTTGACCCGAGTAAAAGAAAAGGAAGGGAAAGTGATTGATCAGCCTACCTTGGAGAAGCTGAGAGCAAAGCTTGATAATGACACTATGAAGTCCCCACTTCTTGAACAAAAAACACAGACATCTCAAGCTGAGCAAACAAAGTCTGATCAGTCTAAACTGGAACCTGTCAGAACCAAGGTACAAAAGGAGAAAGCCCTTGCCAGTCACATAGAAGTGGTTGATAAGGAGGGAAAACTGAAACCCAAAAAGCACTTGAAGACAGAGCAATCTTCTGAGGGGGCAAATGCGGTAGATTTAGACAAGCTGGAGGCTCGGAAAAGACGTTTCGCTGATGCGAGTCTGAAGCCTGACCGGCAAAAACTGGAAGCAAAAAGAAGCAGCCAAGATGAGGAGGATGCACGTGTGGCTTTGAAAAAGCAACTTGATGCAACAGCTTCATCTAGGGAAGCTACGATGTTAAGGGAAGGAGAATTGGAGAGAAAACCCCTGAGGAAGGAGATGCTTAAAAGGGAATCTAAAAAACTGAAACTGGAAAGACTTATTCCTGGTACTAGTCCCAAAGAAATTCAGGAGACTATTAATGTTGGTGGGATTGGCATGCGTCCCACTCTGGATCTGCAGGCGAGGCTAATTGAGGCAGCTGATGAGCCAGTGGAAGTTCAAGAGCTCCCTTCTAAAAAACTGAATCCGGTAAAACCCCCGCATAAACAAGCACAGCTCCTAGATGACCAGGGAACAGAGAGAGAAGATGGAAGGAAGAATTACGCTGGCCTTCCTGAAGAGACACCTGACCATAAGCTTGGCCAAGAGAAACCTCAGTCAGCCGATACGGAGGAGAAAATTGGCATTGACATTGACCACACGCAAAGTTACAGGAAGCAGATGGAGCAAAGTCGCAGGTTAAAACAGCAGCTGGAAATGGAGATTGCGAAATCTGAGAAGTTTGGCAGCCCAAAGAAAGATGTAGATGAGTATGAAAGGCGGAGCTTGGTCCATGAAGTGGGGAAGCCTCCGCAGGACGTCACCGATGACTCTCCACCCAGTAAAAGGAAAAAGACTGACCAGTTTGACTTTGAGATCAGCACTAAAAGAGAAAGAAACTACAGAAGTTCTCGTCAGGTGAGTGAAGACTCCGAGAGGACATCGTGCTCACCGAGTATCAGACAGTTCCCTTTCCATGAAGACGATGACACGCTAGATTCTCCGAGGCTCATGTCATTAAAGGAAACCAAAGAGTCCCCTAAAATAGAAGAAAAAGGTCTTTCCTACTCCAATATGACTGTGAGGGAGGATTCTCTGAAATTCAATCCTTACGATTCCAGCAGAAGGGAGCAGATGGCAGAAATGGCTAAAATAAAACTCTCTGTCCTGAGTTCCGAAGATGACTCAAGTAGATGGGAAACACAAGTGAAGCAGGAGCCTGGCAGAGTTGATATTAGCTTTCCGAGCAGCATCGTCAAAAGAGACAGCATACGCAAGCGGTCTGTACGAGACCTGGAGCCGGGGGAGGTGCCTTCAGATTCAGACGATGATGGTGAAAACAAGCCCCATTCTCCAAAAGCCTCGTCTTTGTTAGAGAGTTCCAGGTTATCTTTTTTATTGAGGGACAGAGAAGAGAAGTTACGTGAGAGAGAGGAGAGGCTGTCGAGTTCTTTAGAAAGAAACAAATTTTACTCTTTTGCGTTGGACAAGACAATCACACCAGACACAAAGGCCTTGCTTGAGAGGGCTAAATCCTTGTCTTCCTCCAGAGAAGAAAACTGGTCCTTTCTAGACTGGGATTCAAGGTTTGCTAGTTTTAGAAATAATAAAGACAAAGAGAAGGTTGACTCGGCTCCGAGACCCATCCCCTCTTGGTACATGAAAAAGAAAAAAATCAGGACCGATTCGGAAGGTGGAAAACTGGATGATAAGAAAGAAGATCATAAAGAAGAAGAACAAGAGAGACAGGAACTGTTTGCTTCTCGCTTTCTGCATAGTTCAATCTTTGAACAGGACTCGAAGCGCCTGCAGCATTTGGAGAGAAAAGATGATGACCTGGACTTCATTTCTGGGAGATTGTACGGCAGACAGTCTTCCTCCGACGGCACCAACAGCGCCGCTGACTTGGTGCAAGAGCCGGTTGTTCTCTTCCACAGCAGATTTATTGAACTGACGCGAATGCAGCAAAAAGAAAAAGAGAAAGATCAGAAACCAAAAGAAGTAGAAAAGCAGGAAGATAAAGAGAATCGTCCCAAAACACCAGAAACGGTTCCTGATAGTAAAGAACCAGAACATAAAACTCCCTCAGGAGTTGGTCCCTCCTCTGTCGCTGCCCTGCCACAGGAACCAACGCCAGTTGCTTTGGAGAAGGCAGCGAATGAAAAAACAGTAGTGGAAACAGCTTCTGTCAAAGAAGAAAAAACATCTGAGCCTGCTTCAACAGCAGAGGAACAAAAACCTTTCCCTGAACTTGCTGCTCCTGTCAAAATGGAGCCAGCTGAGCACGTGGAACCCCCACCAGTCACTGAAGCTAGTAAAGACGTTGCTCCTACCACCCTGGCACCGGAGGAAGATGCTGTGGCAACAGAGCATCCTTCATACTTGGATACCAAGCCTCCTACTCCCGGAGCTTCCTTTTCCCAAGTGGACATCAGTGTAGATCCAGAACCTGAGAGCACCCAGCTGATCCCACCTCCACCTAAGCTGGTTCAGAAGTCTGAAGAGGCTGCTGAAGTGAAGGAAGAAAACCCTCTGCCTCCTGCCAGCGCTGATGCTGGTGCAAGCCAAAAGGTGGAGGCAGCTGCTGAGGTCCTGCCTCCTGTGTCTGACAACGACATGGAGGTTGAACCTCCCGTTGTTGTAAAAGATAAGAAGTCTTACAAGAGTAAACGCTCCAAGACCCCAGTACAGTCAGTGGCAGCCAGCGTCACGGAAAAGCCCGTCACGAGGAAGAGCGAAAGGATCGACCGCGAAAAGCTCAAAAGGTCGAGCTCTCCTCGTGGGGAAATGCAGAAACTTTCTGACTTGAAAGTGGAAACAGAGAAAGTTTCAAGGAACGCTGCTAAATCCCCCAGTTCTGCCGCAGAGCCAGAGAACGTGGAGCCCAGCTTGCCCATCGGCCGGACGAGGCGCAGAAACGTCCGGTCAGTGTATGCCACCACGGGAGACAACGAGGGCCCATCTCCGGTGAAGGACTCTGTGGAGGTCACGAGATCCACCAGGAAAAGAGGGGAAAAGGAACCGCAGGAAACGGTGACAACCGTTCCTACGACGCCGAGAAGGGGAAGACCTCCCAAAACCCGTCGTAAGCCGGAGGAGGACATCTCTCCTATAAAGGCAGAACCGGTACAACAAGAGGTGGAGGAGGCTGAAGCTAAGGAAGCTGCGGATGCTCCTAAGCCTGTGGAGGGCTGGAGGTCTCCTCGGTCCCAGAAGCTGACACACAGTCACTCTGCTGCTGCTACCAGCCAGCAGGGCAAGAAAGGGAAGAACGAAGCGAAAGCCGATGCCTCGGCTGATGCTGAGGATGCTGCTGAACGAAGCGGTCAGGAATCGAACGTTGGTGACAACAGCAATAAAGCAAAAGCGACTGAGAAAGAGCTGGCAGCAAGCGAACAGAAACGCGATAGGAAAGAACTGGATGTGGAGAAAAACCAGCTAGAAATCCCCACGGTTGAGATCATTGAGAAGAAGCCAGTGCCAGAAAAGGTTACGAAATCCAAAAGGGGAAGGTACAAAAATACCAAAACTGTTGTAGATAAAGCATCCGTGTGTCTCAAAAACGTAGAAATACGCCTGAATGTTGACGAAGTCAAGGGTGCTTTGCGGCCAGCTGAGGAAGAGGCAGAGCCTGTGGCGGTGTCGCCAGCAAAAATCAAAAGCCCACAGAAAGATGACATCTTGCCACCCCACTTTGCTAAGAATGAGGTGGAAGATTCATTCCAAGAAACGGAAAAAGAGGTGATGCGGGAGCCGAAGCAATCCCCTGAAGCTGCCCAATTAGCAAAACAGATTGAGCTCGAGCAGGCTGTGGAGAACATTGCAAAGCTCACCGAAACTCCTCCGTCGATGACTGCCTACAAGGAGCCGACGGCGGATGTGCCCGAAGTTCGTCAGGAGGAGGAAGGAGACAAACCCGCCCATCAGGCCAGCGAGACAGAGCTGGCAGCAGCCATCGGCTCCATCATCAACGATATTTCTGGGGAGACAGAAAGCTTTCCTGCACCCCCAACCTATCCCACCGAAGCAGAAGCAGAAATCCCAGCCGAGCCCATGGTGTTACCATCGCCTCGGGAGGAAATGGAGCCCGAAACCGATCAGGCAGTGAACAACATCCTGGAGGCAGAGGCTGCTGTCGAGGCCCCGGTGCAGGCGGTGGCCGGCTCTGCCCCGCTGGTGGTAGAGACGGAGAGCAAGGACACTGAGGTCAGCTTCAGCGAGTCGTCCAACTCCGCGCAGGAGGCAGAGGGCCTGCAGGAGGCCGAAGTTGCGCGGAAGGAGAAGGGCCGGCAGAAGGCCACGCGGCAGAGACGCAAAAGGAGCACGGGCAGGAAGGGCGACGTCGCCGAAGTCAACGCCTACGAGCCAGAGCGGGTGCCGAGCAAGTCTCCCCCTGCCAGCGAGGTGAAGGCAAAGCCTGAAGAAGCCTTGAAGGAGGAAAAGCAACCTAAGGCCGCCACTCCGGTGTCCGTGGAGCCAAACACCGCTGATGGCAGCAAGGCTGCAACCGTGGATGTCACCGTGGCTGTGCCTGAAGCCACCGCTGAGAGCAGCACCTCTCCCAGAGCCCCCGTGCCCGCTCCTCTGGAGCTGGCGGCCCCGCCAGCTCCTGCTGATGAGGGCAGCCAGAGCAGCTTCAAGATACGGTCGCCCATCGAGAATGCGCCCATCACGCCACCCAGCGCCCCGAGCGCTGCCGTTCCCACCATTCCTGCGGCAGCCGTGGCCAAGCTGCCCACCCCGGTGCCCACCGCCATCGTCCCCCTTCACCCCTGCGCCGCCAAGGTGCCCGAGTGGATCGTAAGGCACGAGGAGCCCCGTGCCCGCTCCACGCCGCCGCCCGCTCTCCCTCCCGACACAAAGGCCTCGGACATCGACACGAACTCGAGCACCTTGAGGAAGATACTGATGGAGCCCAAGTACGTCTCGGCGACCAGCATAACCTCCACCCACGTGACGACGACGCACGCGGAGCCGGTGAGCGCTCCCCGCTTGGAGGAGGCCCCGCTGCACCCCGCCGTGGAGGCCATCAAGCCCGTGTCGGAGGAGAAGCCGGCGGTGCCCGTCACTAACGCCTTGGAGCCCCCGGTGGCTGAAGCGGCGGTGTTCAGCGAGAAGGAAAAGATCAGTACTGTGATCGCTCCCAAAGCCACTTCTGTTATCAGCAGAATGCCCCACAGCGTCGACCTGGAGGAGGCTCCCAGGATCACCTTGGTGAAGCAAGCCCCCCAGACCCAGACGTGCCTCGTCAACGCCCCCTCGCCGAAATTCAAGCAGAGGTCAAGCACAAACGACAACAGCAGGTTTCATCCGGGATCCATGTCTATCATCGAGGAGCGGCCCGTAGAGCCCGGCTCCAGCCCAGGGCTGCGGGTGAACACGTCGGAAGGCGTCGTGCTCCTCAGTTACTCGGGGCAGAAGACAGAAGGCCCGCAGCGAATCAGCGCGAAGATCAGCCAGATCCCCCCGGCCAGCGCTGTCGACATCGAGTTTCAGCAGTCTGTCTCCAAGTCGCAGATCAAGCAGGAACCCATCACCCCCTCTCAGCCGACGCCGAAAGGCTCTCAGACCTCGGCGGGCTACGGGACCGTTTCCACCCACTCTCCCTTGGTCCTGGGAGCGCAGCCGTACAACACGTCGCCCGTGATCTCCTCCGTCAAACAGGAGCGCGCTGCGTTGGAGAAGCCGGACTCGGCCCACCTGTCGGTGCAGCCCCCAGCCTCCCAGCCCGGCAAGGTCCTCACGCAGACCGTGAACACTCCCCCCGTGCTCGTTCACAACCAGATGGTCGTCAACAAAAAACTGCCCGACCCGGCCACTCTCAAAGTGGAGACCAAGACCCTGCAGCCCTCCAACCTGAGTCCCGGGGTCAGTCCTCACCACCCTTCCCTCTCTGGGAAGATGCATTCGGAAGCCAACCACGTCAGCTCGGGTCCCAGCACCCCGACCGACCGGGCTATTTCCCACCTGGGGGTCACCAAGCAGGAGCCGCACTCGCCGCGGACCAGCGGGCACTCGCCGTCGCCGTTCCCACGCACGTGTCACCCCGGCAGCACGTCGTCCCCGGCTCTGTCGAGCAGCACCCCGGTCATGCTGGCGCCGGGGATCCCCGTGCCTCAGTACATCTCCAGCATGCACCCAGAGCAGTCCGTCATCATGCCCCCGCACAGCGTCACGCAGACCGTGTCCCTGGGCCACCTGTCCCAAGGGGAGGTGAGGATGAACACCCCTCCTCTCTCCGGAATTCCGTACGGCATCCGCCCCGAAGCGCTCCACTCCCCCAGAGCCGCTCTGCAACCTCAGATAGAAATGAAACCTCAGCGATCCAGCACGCCGCAGCCAGCGCCGATCCGAGACATCGTCATGCCCGCTCTGTCCTCCCAGCATCCCCCCGAGGAGGAGATGCACTACCACCACACCACGGTGTGCAGGGGGCCGGCCCCCGTCCAGCCCGACGTGCTGGTGATGCAGCCCGATTACCGCATGCACCCCAGCAGCATCAGGCTGGAGCAGTACAACGTCCCGCGGGACGTCAGGATGATCATGCATCCCCACATGGCCGCCGTGGGCGAGCACCACTCGGAAGGCAGACAATCCCGAACGCCCGAAGGCGCTGGGAAAACGCCGCCCGTCAGCAAGACCCCGCAGCCCGGCAAAGAGACGCCCAAATCCTCCGAAGGCAAGATGGCCCACTCCCCACACAGCGAGCCCCGGCTGCTCAGCGTCCCCTCCAGCAGCCAGCTGCCCGGCTTGCCGCTGACCCAGCCGGTGGTGGTGCCGCACGGCGTGCAGATCATGCACCCTGCAGGCAGCTCCTTCCACGACTACCGCTCGGTGTACGGCGACATGAGGAACTACCACACCGCGGCACAGCTCGGGCACCCGCAGTTCCCGGGCGCGTCGCCCATCGGGCTGCCCTCCCGGAGCATGACCCCGTCGCAGGTGAGGAGCGAGGCTGTTCCTTCTGCCTGGAGGCGCCAACGCTGTGGGCTCACAGCAGCTGCAGTGCTGTGCGAGCACGGGAGCTGAGCTCCCTGTGGGTCCAACCCGGTGTCCGTTGGTGTCCGAAAGCACAGAGCTCCTTGTGTTGGTCAGTGGACGTTGGACACTGCTTGGCATTAACTGGTAGAAAGAAACCCATTTTGTTAACCAGAACAGGCGTGGAGCCTGCCTGTGGGTTTCTAGAGGGAGAGGTGTTAGGGGGAGAAGGGTCAGCATCAAGATGTGTGGGTCAGACAGGGGTGCTGGGGTTGAGGGTGGCCCCGTGGATCTGGGTAGGTGCTTGCAGGTGTGGGAGGCTGCAGCAGGCACTGCTGGAGCACATACAGTGACGCTGCCTGCCCTCTGACGGTGCCCCAGCAGCCTTACTGCTGAATGAAGGAGCTCTGAGATGCCTGTGGCCTAAACCCTTTCCTTTCTCCTCCATCACCTGCTTCCAGGGTCTCCCGGAAGGCGAGCACTCGCACCCCAGCCAGCCCGGACGCAGCAAGACTCCCCAGATCTCCCAGGATCCCAAGGGCCCGCCGGCAGCAGGGCCCGAGCAGAGTCACCACGCCCCTGTAAATAGGCATGCGGCACAGATCGACCCTCACGTGCACCTCCAGAGGGCTCAGGCGGACACGGGCCAGACCTCCTACCCTTCGCCTGTTGCCATTTCCATGAAGCAGGAGCTTCCGTCACCGCACCAACCTCAGGCAGTTCCCAAGCAATCCCTGTTCATCCCGACGACGTCGGGCCCCGGGGGGCTGCCCCTCAACCGCCCCGAGCCCCAGTCTGCTCTGAAACAAGAGCCATCTCCTCACCCCGTCTCGCAGAGACCTGTGGATATGGTTCAGCTTCTCACGGTGAGTGCCACTCCGTCGTCTTCTGGCCAGGCAGCCCTGTGCTCCTTGCTGGGAGAGAAATGTCCAGTGAGGTTCTGCTAGCTGCTCTCCTGTGGCACCAGAACCTAACATCAGCTGCTTCACACGGGCAGAACGTGATGGTCTGTCTCCTTGCTGGGCCGTTTCTGCCCCTGGTGGCTTCTTGGCCCCGTTCACATTCAGGTGGCATTTAGTGGAGCCTCAGATAACGTGCTGCTAATGCCACAGTGCATGGGTGGGAGCAGCCCCTGCTTCTGTGGTGCTGCTTGAAGCAGCCTGCAGCCTCGGGCAGGCAGAGCTGTGTCATGGTACAGCCAGCTGCTCTGGGAAGGCTTTCTGCACAGGCAACAAAGAGTGGTGGTGGTGGTGGTGTGTGTAACTTCAGGAGCATGCTGCTACGGCCCAGAGACTGAGGGGGGAGATGGCTGAGGAGCAGGCACGTCTGAGAGCGCTGACCAGGGGCCAAGAGTTGCGTTCAGCACCAAACATTTCCCCCGTAGCCTTCAGCAGCTCGCCTGGTGCCACCATTTCTCAATTCCCCATTTGTAAAAGAGGAAACGCTGCTTGGGAACAGCCACGGGTGGGAGGCTGACGCTGCGCAGGGCTCTGGTGCTGCGGTGGGAGCCCCCCAGCAGGAGGGGGACTGGGCTGCTGGTGCAGCAGGAGCAGCATGCACAAAGGGGGATGAGATATCACAGCAGGGTGCCTGGAACAAAGCAGTGGCGTCTTGATTGCATTGCGTTAGAGGCAAACGAGCAGCGCAGACGGGATCACAGTTAGGATCCCTCTCGAGCAGAGGGAAGCGCCTTGCAAGCTCCCTTTGTTGCTTGTCTCACAGCCTCTTCTCCTTGCAGAAATACCCCATCGTGTGGCAGGGCCTCTTGGCTCTGAAAAACGACACGGCCGCCGTTCAGCTCCACTTTGTCTCCGGTAACAACGTGCTGGCGCACCGCTCGCTGCCCGCGCCCGAGGGAGGGCCGCCGCTGCGCATCGCCCAGCGCATGCGGCTCGAGGCCTCGCAGCTGGAGGGCGTCGCGCGCAGGATGATGGTACGGCCACGGCTGCTGCCCACCCCGCTGCTTGGGTCACGCTGCTTCGGGGCTCTGGGAGTTCTCGTGCCTTTGGCGAGGCGTGAGAGGTGGGGATCGCCAGCTGGGAAAGCAAAGCGGTGCAGTTGTCCGTCTTCCAGCCGCGGAACAAACCCAGTGGGTGCTGGGGGAGGTGGGAGCCAAGTGGCCGTGCAGCCCTCAGCTGTTGGCTCCTGTGCTGGCAAGCTGTCAGCTTGTTTTGTAACGCCAGCGCTGCCTGCAGAGTTCAAAGAGAGGATTTTCCAGCCAGGGCTTACAGATAATGGATGTGTGTCAGGAACGGGCCTGTCCCGAGCAGTCGTTGGACTTAATTGCTGAATTCTCTTTCCAGGTGGAGAGCGATTACTGCCTGCTCCTGGCCTTGCCTTGTGGACGGGACCAGGAAGATGTTGTGAATCAGACTGAGTCACTGAAGGCTGCGTTCATCAGCTACCTGCAGGCTAAACAAGCTGCAGGAATCATCAACGTTCCCAACCCCGGCTCTAATCAGGTACTGGCAAGGAAAGTGGTGAAACTTTGTACATGAACTGAATCGAAGTTGTGTGTAGAGAATGGAACCTGCAGCCTCACCTGGGCCATCCCCCAGGGGTGCAGCTGAGGTGCCTTGTTGTGTCACTGGAACACCCCCCACTCATGGTGCTGCTCAGAATGTGGTGCAGCACGGCCACACAAGTACTGAATGCAAAACCAGGGGACCCCAAACGATGGTTTTGTTCTTCACAGCCCCACGTCTTTGGCTGAAAAGAAAACAAAACCATTTTCTGTTCAGAAAGCAGAGCCCTCGCTTCTTCCTTGCATAAATACCCTGATTTTTCTAGGTGTTCCAACAACAAAGTGTTTGGGTTTGGAGAATTTGGAGCATTTGTTCCAGCTGTGTTCACAGAGTGGCTCAGGTTGGAGGGGAGCTGTAAGGTCATCTGGTTGCAGCCCCCTGCCACGGGCAGGAGCTGCCCAGAACCCACCCAGCCCGGATCATGTTGCTTCAAATCAGGTGGAATCCACTGAGCTCAGGGCTTGGAGCAACCACGGATCGATTCCACTTGACACAATAACAGATGGGAATTTTGTGTTTCGTGGTGAAACCACCACCATTATGGAGTTTAACTCCCTGCCCTGGGATCCACCCCTGATTCCTGAGCAGCTTCTCCTCTTTCCCTCAAAAGTGAGTGCACCTTGATGGGGTTTATCCAGAAATCCCCAGTGCCCCATCAAAAGCACAGCTGGTAACACTCACCTGAGCTCCAAGTCCCTCTTCTTCCCAAAATGAGGAGGATTCTCCCTCCCTTTGATCTCAGCACAGGATTGTATCACTAATCTGATCTCAGCACAGGATTTTATCACTGATTCTCCCTCTCTCCCTGCAGCCTGCCTACGTTCTGCAGATCTTCCCACCCTGTGAGTTCTCAGAAAGCCACCTGTCCCGCCTGGCCCCCGACCTCCTCGCCAGCATCTCCAACATCTCTCCTCACCTGATGATCGTCATCGCGTCGGTATGAGCTGTTTACTGCTTACTG
>WBMW01002603.1:0-15640 GCA_013396635.1 Penelope pileata
ATATATATAAAAATCACATATTTACATATAAAAAATTTGTACATGTCATCTCACCAGTATCTTGATAAGTTTAAACTTTTAATCAGTTATGACAATATTCACAATCATAAATGGAATAATTATTTTTGAAATAAATTTGAATGCAATTCTGCAAAAATCTGTGTCTGTTCTGAACTGAATCAGTTCTCTAATTCTATTTAACTTTATTGATTAGATCTCCATTAATTTCAACGGTTGTTCAGACATTTACTAGACATTAGTCTATTCTCACATAAGACTCAATATACTTACTTAACAATAAATAAATACCCTAAGGTATCCTCCCTTCACATCCAGCTGCTGATAGAAGATAATGGCCTTCTTTAGGTTATCTTGGATGGTTGTTGTTTAGATCCAAGAAATTTATAGTGCTGAGACTTAAATAATTTGATCATGCTTAAATGTCTAATGTCATTTGAGATGCCAAGAGTATCCAAAGTCTCTGTCAGTAAAGACAGACAACAAATAACTTGTGGTCATCCAGAGGGATGGGTCATAATTCCAGAAGTCATCTAAAAAGAACTAGATTACTTTGTATGGACACATGAATCAAACCCCAAGGGGTGGATTGATGTGTTTGAAGATAGGTTCATATTGCTATTTGACCTATTGTAGGGTGCCCAGGAATACATACATCTGGAAGATTCAGAATCATAGAATAATCTAGTTTGGAAAACATCTTTTGACAATCAAGTCTAACCTAATCTACTGAATCCTGTCCCTAAACCATATCCCATAATACCACATCCACAGATCTGGTTAAATACCCCTGGGAATCGTGACTCCACTACTTCCCTGAGCAACACATTCCAATGCTTGGCCACCCTCTCTTTGAAGAAATTCTTCCTAATGTCCAACCTAAACATCCACTGGCTCAACTGGAGACCATTATATCATGTTGTATACCACAGTTTGCCAGGCATCTTCATTATTTATAAGAGGCCAAATTATAAAGGCCAAGTCAGACACTTCTAGAATCTACACTAATTTTAGATAGTTACATTTAGGTAGTACTAATGGCCACTACTGGTGTCACATATGATGCATCCCAGCTGTAAGTCTTAGTCCCTGTTAGGAAGAATAAAGATTTAAATTAATATTTTCAATACTTGTTTTATCAGTGATCCTATTGATAGAAGAAGTGCATGGTCATTGAATATAATGAGTCCCCATAAAATAAATATCTGAAAATTGTTCCTCTACTTTTAATTGTCTACAAAATGTATGTCTTAAAATAAATATAATTCTTCTTTTCAGAATAGTATGATACTAAAGGTAGTAAATTGCCAAAATTTACTGATAACTTACTGAACTCATTAATGTTAATTCCAGAAAATTCAGATCAATTTTAAATTGAGTGGTTATAATTAAAGTAAAAATCATAAATTTATCATGGTAAGTTTTTTAGCCTATCAACAGTTAATATCTTTATTTTGGTAAGGCACAATAACTATTTTACCTGTCTTAATCTTTGTTTGTCAAAATCTAGAGATACAGTCAATTTTCTGCAAAATTTCAAACTTCTTTAATCCAGCAAACAGTAAGAAAGTCAATTTCATTCTTCATGAAGCATATGGAAAATTGTATTTGTTTAGAACCTTTATAAATACAAAAGAGCTTTCATCATTGAAAATTTAATATTTACTTTCAAAATTTAAAGTTCCAGATGTGGCAGTTAAATCTTTACCTCTATCATGTAGATGAGATGAATTTACAAGACCCATCTCTCCAAAAAATTATCAGCCAATAAATAATCTTGTGTCCAGTCTACAATTCAATCGTATTGTTGGCATAGAAATTAGGCTCAGCATTGTCTCCAGTAGACAGAAAGCAGCGCAAAATCTTTAATGCTTTCAAGCTGATACCCTTATCTGCCTTCTACTCTGAAAACTGAGGTTGGCTTTCTAGTGATGGTTATAGGAAAGCAAGTTAAATAAATCAGGATGACTAATTCTTGCCATGAATTCCTACTGGCCTCTTCCATAAATAACTGTAAAACATTGCAACTGAGCATTTGGCTTTCCCCTATATTTTATCTTTATTACTTTAATCCACATACTGAAAACCCCTGTTTAATTTAAGGGATCCTTCAAGGTTGAGCTAATTTAATCAACAGTGTTAAAGTGAATGTTGCTGATACTTAGGGTAATAATTCATAGGGGAATACAGCAAAACTCATCGCTCAGAGTGGTTTCGCTCACTCTGCTTTTATCCAGTTTCAGCAACCTAAGTGTGACAACATGAGCCAACTACTACAGCAAAGATAGACTTAAAGCACAAAAACAAGGCATGCTGTTCCAGTAAGTTAAACTTACCCATGTTGATATCACCATTGCTATGGAGACCAAAACCCAAATATATTATCATTATTCTACAGTTGACACAGGATAGCTAGATAAATCCATTCTGTATTTTGTAACAGAATGCTTCCAACTATCAGTTCTGCAAATTACAAGTGATAGAAAAGACATGGAGAGACATTAATGAAATTGTAGAATTTATTTCATTAGTCCTTTCCAGGTATCTAGATCCCTTGAAAGTTTGTTTATAAGCATGATTCATTCACTCATTTAGATCTATCTGCGCAGACTGGAATGTTAAAACTGTCTATTTTCATAAATTGACCCAAAATATTATCGAGGGAGAGTGCAATTGCTTGAGAACAGCCACATCTTGCTCATTTGTGACCCCTCAGACATGAGAGATCAGGCCCCTGACATGGACATATTGCTCCTGGATTTAGTAGTTTCCAAGTGGCACAGAGCCGATCCAGAGTCTGTTTTGCCTATGAAGATTTAAGCTGCTTGCTACTGGCTTGTGTCAGCACCAAGGAGTACACTCTGTTGAAACTACTGGTAGGGACATTTACATACGTAGAGTTTGTTTAAGAATACTTAAATATTTATCATAAGTTCAAATTCTATCATCGACTTGGGATTGCTGTTGTAAAGGGAATGTTGAAAAAATAATTCACTATTGCAATTTCTAGGATGATACATGCTTTCAAACATATACTTTAGTTACAGCTAGACTGAATTTGTCTAAATTATTCTGATTACAGCTCTCAGAGAATGTTGGGACTCCAAGCATGTCATAACGAAATTTAGGACAGGTCAGATGGAAGCTTTACTAGTTGTGATCCCAGGAAGAGACCACTAGGGTAGTAAAACTCCATCTGTGTCCTTTCTCCAGGTTTTCAGAGAACTCACTTGTGTATCCTTTTAAAGAAAGAAAAGAGGTGAAGAAACTCATATGTTAACAGAGATGGATATGCGTTCTTGTGAAGAACAGACTCGAGACAATCATTTATATGTTAATAAGATCAAGTATCTATGCCTGGAAAGGATGGACCCCTTAAATAGCTTAAGTGCAACATTTAACAATATGCAGAGTTGGCTCTTGGTGTAGCCTGTACAAGATGCATAAGTATTATTTTAGCTAAGAAGTGGAGATTGGAAACAATCACAGACTGCAAACTTTTAGTCAGAATACCTTTAAAATCTAATACTAATATCTTTCCACCATATGGCATCACAGATCAAGTTCAAGACACTGTTGTAAATTGTAAATTTAAATTGTAAAATATTTCAGCTACACAGAATCCAAGTAACTAGATGTGTGTAGAATGATTAAGAAGTTGGAGTTCACCCATCTTTCTTGGGTCATAGGCAACATAGAGCCATGATTCCTTTTGATCAACTTCATTAGCCCCAGAAGAAAGATGGAAAATTATTATTTTGGTATCCTGAATCAATATTTAAAAAGTCACAAAAAATTCTCAAGAAGGAAAAGTATTGGTGAAGGGAGAAATTACTATGTGAACACTGAAGTAAAATATGTGTAATATACAGAATATAGAATAGTGAAGACTGAACATCTAGAATCCAGAAAATATAGGTGGGAAACACGCTATAACCACTGCACAGTGCCCATGCTGTGCAGTGTAAGCGTGCCTTGGCTATTTACAGATTCATCAGTAAAATATAAATTTGCAGATTGAAATAATTCTTTGAAAAGCTGCACTGAGATTTTACCCTGCTGTTCCTTACTGTGTAGTACATTTGTTCCATGTTGTAGTATAACATAACATACTGTTCATTGTCTACCTTCTGAATAAATTGCCATAAAATGAAAGTATGCACAGCAGCAAGATCATTTTTCATTCTCTTTAGAACTGCAGCAACTGGATGAAAGTATTCATAGAGGTTTGGTATGTCTTATTTATTTACTACATAATGCTGATTTACAAATATTTGGTAGATAAATTAGATCATTAAAGTCACTCTATAGTAAAGCAGATAAGTTCCCACCTGAGTCAGAACCTGCTGTATTTAAAGGATCCTTTTCTCCAGCTGGTCTTCAGCTCTCTCTCCAGCTGATAACACCAAGAATATCCCTCAGCTGATACCTAGGTATTTCTTATATATTAACTGCTGTTGAAGAGTAGCTTATTTGTTTACTAGTTCTGTTCTCTTAACTTGATCTTTTCTGCTGTTTTTATGATCACAATATTTTATCAGAGTTTCCTTCAGAAATGCCCGTCTTCTAGAAACTTTCACCAAGACTTGTTATTCGTTGTCTTCTTTCTGTTTTCTTTCTAGAGATCACATCCCACTCTCTTCCAAAATCAACAATTTTGATTTCACAGATTTCATCTTCTGCTCATACTCTGTGATGACATTGCTGTTTGGAATTGATATTCAGCATTGAGGTTGCTGGGATTTTTTTTTGTCGTTTTTTTTTTTTTTTTGATTGATTGTTTCCCCAGTGCTATATCTCATTTGATATCTAACTTTTGTTATCCAAGAGAAACATAATCATGTAGAATTCTTTTATATGTTAGTCTAAACTTAAGGTCTTTGTGAATGCTACTGGCTGCTGAGAATTCCAAAATAAAATTAGGCCAGTCATGTCATCATGCTTTTAAGGAGGGAAAAAAAAAAATCTGATGTTGCTAAAATAGCTCACGTATTTGGTACACTGGTGCCCATGTGTTTCCTAATTCTAATAATATAACAAACTTTTGAAATACTAATTTTAAACCTGTATTCTTAAATCTCTGCTAATAAAAAAAAAAAGAGCTTATTCTATAGTTAAGCTGATAGGAAACAGCTCAATAGAAAAGATTTTCAGCAGGAAATAATACCTATTGTATTAAGTTTTCTTATTCTCCAAGAATGCTTTCTTTCCAGGGGTCCCTTTTTCTTTGCAATATCATACTAAATAATACACTTGAAGACATTTTTATAGCTAAAGTACAGCCTGTAATTTACATTGTGCACTGTATATTCTTTAACACAAAATCAATTTGTTCTATAAACAGAATTTGTTTATGTATCTGATTTACTAGAATCAGATTACGTCAATCTCTGTTGACACAATTTGGAATTCTAATTGGTTTCTTTAATTAGTAGCTATGAACCAGAATATAATCAGCTCACAGTAAGTACAGCCTGTGCTGTTAAGCAGTAAAGTTTGGACACTCTTGGGAAAGTTTTGTAATCTGTATACTACAAATAGGATTAAAAGTTTATCAGTTTCTGTTCTGTTGAGAAATGTGTTTTGTAAAACTATTCATGCAGAAGTGTAGTAACTTTTTTTTTTTTTAAACAATAAAGAATAATTTTAACAGTTTTACCTTGGCATAAAAACCTCTATTTCAGAGAACAGATCTGGACGTTACATCCTTTTGATAACTCTAACTGAAAAATCAGCTTTCAGATATAGTATTCTTTACTAGCTCATCATGTGCATCCTTTAAACAAATCTGTCTACAGTTAAAAGAGAAGTGAGAAAAAAAAAAACAGGGAAGTTCAAGTGTGAAAAGTTTTATGGGGAAAAAAAAATCACTACAAACAAAATGAAGTGCCAGGTTGTGTGGAAGGAACAAGTATTTCTTGTACTCCAATGGCATAATTCACAGAAAAAGTGTGTCACCACCTCCAATGACTGATGCCCAACTGATCTCAACTTGTGAATCCTTATAATCTGAAAACATAGTTCACAAGAGTACTAACTGAGACTATTTTTCATTGCAGAAGTTGTAAATCCCATATACACACAAATAGAACTAGAAGGTTACTCAGAGGTTTATCTGCTTTGCCTAAAAGTTAAGATCTTCAGTTTGTGTGGGGTTGCCTGATGGATATATGTGAAAATTTTCCTTATACTTTCAGCAACAGATTAAAAAATCATCTTAAAAATGTTTTATTATTCATTTCCTTCCTTCCCCTTGATTTATTAATTCCATCATCTCGTTATTGTTCCTATATTTTCTTCTATCTTTTCAGTTATTCTTTTCCAACTGCAGATTCAATCAAGAGCATCCTTTTCATTTGTATTAGTGCTCATTTGTATGAAATAATTTTTAATGAAACTTTTTAAACAGTGGAGTGATTTACAGTTATAAAACCTGAACAAACATAGCTGCCTACCTCTGAGAAAGCCATCAAGTCTTATAATTAATGAAGAAAGATATGTGCTTCTAAGACTTTATGCACCTTATCCTGCGTGGATTTCTGAAAACAGTGACCAAAAAAAATGTTCGTATTGTTTTGGTACTAAATGTAAAATGAATTCAAAGAAGTAAAAGACTGGTAATCATTTGTAACTTATCATTTTGTATATAAACACAAAGAAAAACTTTTTTTTTAAAAAGGAACACTTTTGTTTGCAAATTTGGGAAGAGATTGTGGGGTATTTATGAAGTATTAACAGCCTGAACTTTGAAACATTCACGGGGGCACAAGGAGCTAGGAACTGGGAGGGGACAGGACCAGGGCAGCTGACCCACACTGACCAAAGAGCTGTTCCATACCATATGACATCATGTGATCTTTACAGAAGGGGGTTAGCTGGGAGGAGGGGTTACTGCTGGCTGGGTATCGGTAGTGAGCCCTTGCTCTGCCTATCATCTATTTTTTGTATAGATATACATACATACTGGTATTTCTTTTACTTCTTTACTTTCTTAGTAAACAGCGTTTATCCCAACCCACGAGGTCTACTGCATTTTTCTCTTAATTCTCTCCCCAATCCCACTCGGGGAGGGGGAAGGGGGAGCAAAAAACTGTGTGGGACTTAGCTATCTGCTAGGTCAAACCATAACACTGGTAAAACTTGAAATTTAACACTAAATTTTATTTTTTCTTTGAAGTACTTTTGAGTGCAGACTTTCAGGTAAAGTAGTATATATTTTGAGTCTCTGTAAGCAAATAACCAAGCTGAATTATTTACCAGTCAAAAGTTTATTTTAACAAATTTCAAATTTGTTGTTGACCCTTGAAGGGGGATATGTTGGAGGATATATAATACAGGGCAGCAAGCTGGAAAGTAATTCACTTATTGCTACCTGAATCTACACCATGACTACAACCAAGTTGTTACAAATGAACTGTTTTCTACAGAAAAATATGAATACTTTTTTTCATGTGCACAGTACCTAACATCTTATTTCTGCGGTAGCTTCTGTTTCTTTAGTTCTATTTTTTTTTTTTTAGTTCCTATTTTGAACCTCAACAAACCTTTCTGGTAGGCATAAACCCTCTCTTATATCCCCTAAAGACTTCTGTTTCTCCGCTCTATTTTCCATAATGTTTCACAGAGGAAAAATTCTTCAAGGGAGTAAAAACGAAATTGCAACTTGGCATAGAGTATGTTCTCATACAATTGAAATGAGTTGTTTTGTCAGATTTTAGATGTTCTTCCTCAGTAATACCAACTGAATATGAAACATCTACAGATTTCTGAAAATTAAGAGTAAACTTGCTGAGATCAAAGCCTTTACTTGTTGAAGAAGGAAAATAAAACATATAATGATACTTACCGGCTCTTAAACTAGTCCTACAACATCTTTCAGTGATACAACTTTATCTAATATGTGCACTGCAGTACTGCAAGGAAGTTAAGACTATTAAGTGCTTAAATGTAGTTCATATAAAATGTTATAAACTTGAAAGTCACTCTGTTCCTAGGTATCTTAGACATTCTGTAACTTAAGAGATATCCATATTAACAAATGAGTATACCTCCATGTGTTTGATGCTAAGAGCATAGTACGAATTCTGTGTACGCGAAGGGTAGTACAATAAAAATCATATTATCTTACAGTTTCAGAAGGTGATTCTATGCTGCTGTTTGTTAACTTTATGATCAGTTATATCAAGTATTTCTTCATGTTTAGTACTCAAAAAGCAAATAAACACAAGAGTCTAGGTTTTCTGGAGCAGCATAGCAATTTTTCTCCATAGGCCTGGGTACATCTACTTCAGAAAGCAGTTCAAGAAGTGCTAACTGATAGTAGACTCTGACAAGATGTATGGTGTTAGAGTTATTCTTAATTATATTTTTATGCCTTTCTCTATTACTCTGTAAGATTGCAAATGTGTATCAACCTTGATATTGCTGAATCAAACTGAAGAAAATGCATGTGTATGCCAAAATGTGTAACTAGATCACAGAGAAACATCCTCCATTGGTCCACTAACTGAATCCAGGTTATCATTTCAAATCATATCTCCTGTTTATCTTTTGCAGAAAAGGTTGATGGAAGAATTAAAATATTGCTTTTAAGACAGTGAATGTTTTTTATACGGAAAACATTGCTATCACATTATTTACATGTATGAATATGAATTTACTTAAGTGATGGATGCTCAACCTGAAGCACTTACAAAAGGTTATGATTTTCAGAAAGTATCAAGTATTTTGTTCTCATTGAACTTAGCCTTTTTAAACGGGAAAATTAGATGACAATGTACTTGTTTTTGATAAAAGTACGTACATTTAAAATGAGACATTTATTCATTCATACATATTTTTAAATTTAAAGTATTTTGAATTGTTTGGTCTGGGGTGTAAATTCATATAGATTGCCATTCTATAGGGCACAAAAATAAAATCTTTAAGGAAAAAGAAATCATTAAGGAACACTGAGAAATTATTTAATCCAACTCCATTCAAAGCAAAAGTCCAGCAGAAAATTCAAATATGTTAAAAATTTGTAGAGCATTTCAAATATGTACAGATTATGATATTGTATTAATTAATCTCTATAACAGAAAGAGAATATTTATAAAAATTAAGGTTGAGTTGTTGGTTTTTTAGCTTTTGTTTGCTTGTTTTCTAAAGGAATGTTTTAGAAATTAATAAAGGGAAGATCATAACCTTAAATGTGATACACTGCCTCTCTGTAAATGCAAAAAGCATCAGAGAATCATGCTCGATGTAACAAATCAAATGTTCTCAATGTGAAATCTCAGAAGATATATTTGTTCGTTTCAGTTTGTCTACAGTGCAGCAAATTAAAGATTGCTTAAACCTGAAAAGTACTGCATCTCTGAGAGTATAAAACAAACACTCTATCTTCTTTACATAATACTAATTTGTTTGCTATTATGCTGAATCAAGAAAAGGCAGTGAAATACTAATAGTGCCCTTAGTACTCACTAAGTAAAACTAATGCACATAACAATTGTTTCAAGAGCTGAATGTGATAGATGCATTTCTTTAGTGCTGTATCCTTTCACATCTGCTTCTGGTTCATTTCATGGAAATGCATTTACCCCTAGGTAGGAGCTTTCTGGTAATTATGGTCTGAGGGGATACTGTAACTCACAGTGAGAGCAAAATGAATCAGTCACAGCATCACAGGCTCATATCTACAAGGGATTTATGTTTGTTTGTTTGTTATTTCCCTACCTTCATAATTTTTATTTTGTGTTGAAGAGCTGTCTAAAAAGGGGCATCCCTCAGGCACTTTTCTTAGTAGCTATAATGTATGCTTCATGAGCATACCAGTTCTTCAACACAAATTATCAGCAAAACTCATTATTACTGTCAGTTAAGAATCTTTTAAGTTCCTGTTGATTTTTATTTTTTAAATAAATGATATAATTAAATAGACTAATTTTTAATGAAGTAGAATGCCTCAGTAGCAACCTAACTCATATGAAATCATAGAATGGTTCAGGTTGGAAGAGACCTCAGAGATCATCTTGTTCCAAACCCTTTGTTATGGGCAAGGACACCTTCCACTAGACCAGGTTGCCCAAAGCCCCATCCAGTCTGGCCTTGAATATTTCCAGGGAGGGGGCATCCACAACTCCCCTGGGCAACCTGTTCCAGTGTCTCACCACCCTCACAGTGAAGAATTTCCTCCTTATATCTAGTCTAAATCTACCATCTTTCAGTTTGTAGCCATTATCCCTTGTCCTGTCACTATCTGTCCTTGTAAAAAGTCATTTCAGTCATAGCTTAAAGATTTATGATGGTTGTTTTAGGATCACATTGATCTGATCTTCAGGATATTTGCTTCTCATCAATATTTTGACAAGCTGGCTGCTGTGTTTTCAATTTAAAAGAAAAGCTTGAATAATTCAGCTTCTTTCTAAATCACTAGACAACCATAGTTCCAGAAGACAGTTGAGACCATGCTTTCCAAAGCATAAAGATGAAAGACAATCCTGGTTGCACACAGATTTAGTGCCTTTTGAGATATCCTGACTGATTTCTAGATGACATTGCAGAAATTCTTTCACCTCACTTATATCCTGTGTCATGTCTTTTAGCTTCATGCATGTATTTGCTGTTATTTTATGCTATCTTTTATAATTACTAGAGATAATAATGTTTAGCATGATAAAGATAGCCTTATTGGTTTTGATCAAGACTGAAATAGCTTCAAATTCTGCACCTAGTAGAAACAGTGACTATTGGAATATGATGAAAGAACTCCACACTGAGGAAAACGTGAGGAAATATGAACTATACCTAAGACTGAAAAATTGGAGTGTCTTATTTCTAGTATTTTGCCACAGCAGCAAGCAAACAGGACTCAAGGTGAGGTAAAGGTGGATGGAATAGACCCAGGCGGCATTTTCTTAGACTGCTTATGAAAAGAAGACTTTAATTAAGAGGCAGGAATATTCTGCAGGTCAACATCTGTCTGTAAAACCTGTGTAGCAATCAGATTTTCAACTTTTATAATCTAGGGATCCTCCTTAAGAAATGAGGACTGCTGGAGATGCACTGGTTCATCTTACAAAGCAAGGAAAGTGCATCTTTGACAGCATGCTTGCTTATCTGGACATAAGGGTTTAAAATCCTATTTGCCAAGGGTCGGTGATTAAAGAGGAAAGAAGAAATGTAAGTACAGAAAAGAAGTGCCCCACTCTTCTCATGTACAGCATCAAGAGCTTGTACAACGTACAACATCAAGAGCTCTATTTCAAGTGTCACTACACAAATAAAAAAGTATGGGCAAAAGAAGAAGATTTCAAAGTTCAGTAACTTTGAAATGCAGGGCTACAAACCCAGGAGGATTAAAAACGTGGCAAAGTAGTCTACATGTCTAGAGTGCTACACTGGCTAGACGCAGGCTCTATTGAGAGTACAGCCACTAGCAGCAAGAGTAGCACTATTCCTTAATGGAAAGTGAGCTGGGAAAACAGGGCAACATCAGTAGAGGCCAGGGCAATGTTCTCACCAGCAGTGTACTAATCCACAACATCCCAGACAAGTGAACAAAGTAGGATGGCTCCTATTGACAATCCAGTAATCATCACGTAGACTTAAAAAACAAATTCAGTCAAACCAGGAAACTCTTCCAACACTTAAGAAACAGACATGATTGCAACCTGAGCCAGAACTTAAATGACTCAGATTCTGTAAGCATAGGTATGAGTCCCAGGTGAAGTCATTCAGGTCAGTTAAGTCCTATTAGTGCGCTATGGCTTCGATAGTACAAACCTGGAAGGAAAAGAACACTCATTCTTGATGGATGGTAATCTAGTAATGGTTTGTGGGTTAGTAAAGGTAATAGAAAAGCTCTGGCTCTAAAATGGGAAAATCCCATATCATTGAACATGATGGTTCATGACTGTCTAGACAGAAACTGCAGAAAATGATTTGGGGTTACAGTAGACAAGGTACACATGAATCAGCAGCATATCTTTTCAGGACAGAAGGTCAGTCTAGGCTGTACCAGCCACAGTAATGTTGATAAGCCCAGGGAAGTGATTGTTCCCCTCTACTTATTGGTGGAAGATCTGTTTTGAGCTTTCTTAGTACAAGGAGGATATTGATCCACTGTAGCAACTGCAGGGGAGGGCCACACAGATGGTGAAGGGTTGAGGTAAGTGATGCCTGAGTATGTTCTAAGAGCTAGGTCTAAGCCAAGAGGAGCTCTAACTGTGCTTCAGCTGCCTAACAGGAGAGTGCAGACTCATCTCGTGAGGGAGACTTCTCCTGAAGGTGTATAGCAACAGGTCAAGAGAGAATAGACACCCAAGTTGCAATATGAGAAACTTCATTTAGTTCTGGGGATGTTTTTTTGCCATTAGGATAATCAAACACTGAGAAGCTGCTGGAGAAGTCATGAAACCTTGAAGATGTTCAAAACTGAGATGCTCAGCCTGATCCTCGTTGCGTTTCTTTGAGCAGAAATCTGGACCACATGATCTCTAAACGGCCATTACAATCTCTGTCTTTCTGTATTTCTCCATTTATTTTGCATTGGGATGCTTGCTGTTTTTAAGTAATATCAGTACTGACTGCCAGTAAGGTCATTTACTTGGGTTCTAAGATTCTCTTTACCTACATTTTGAAAAATATGGAGAATTTATTCTGTTGAACTTTCCCAACAATAAAGGAAAATATGCACTCATGTATTGCCATTTACTTATCATTGTCTCCTAGAAAGCTCTGATTTCAGTTAGTTTTTTGTTTGTTTGTTTTTGTTTTTTTTTGCTCTGGGTTGTATTTATTTTTTCTTCTCTTCCTATTGTGTCTAATCCCTAGTTTTGGATATAAATAATAAATGTTAAATATATCTGCATGTAATCAAACAAAAACTTGATATGGTTATTACTATAGTCTCTGAGAGATTTCAGATTGCACTGAAAGGAAATGGACTATCTCTGCTAGAGCTGCAGTACCTGAGCACTTTCTGGGATTTACTATTGGCAACAAATCAATTATGTGATAAAAACACCAGAAATCATTTTCTGAGATAATTTCAAGTTCAGAAAATAACAAGGTCACAAACAAGGAGGACTGGAGCCAACCTAAAGATTACCCCACGCCGGGAGCTCCACTATGTGTGGAAATGAGGGAAGATGATTTGCAGAATTTGGACTGATGTAATAATATGATTGTGTACACAACACTGTGTTGGAAATTGCATGTAAGCTACTACAAATTTTAATGGAGGGCCCTATCTCTTATTCTGCTAGTGGAGGAGGGGTTTCATGATCATGGCTAAACTTTAGTAAGAGCTTTGTAAATCTACTCTTGGTCCTGCTTCCTCCTTCATCTTAAAATGTCTTAACTCACTTTTGTAACAATGGAAAGTAAATATGGAAATGTCAGATAAAATATGATGCAAAGGAAAACAGGAATTAAATCCAGAAAGACGCAATGTACAAGACAGTAAAGAGTAAGGAAACATCTTTAATTCCACTTAATCCAGTCAAAATCCTTGTCTATCTCCTCAGTATTATTTCTGTCTCTCCTTTTGAATACATATTAGAAAGTTAACAGAGATTGACATAGTTTTCCTGTTTTATTTTTTTTACATGAACCCGTTTTCATTTTTTTTTATGTAACAAATATTTTAAGTGTTTCATTCTTCCCCCAAGATAAACTTTTCAGATCAATAATCACATTCCATGCGCTTTCTTAGATATTTCTGGACTTCAATCCTGTCTGAGTAGGATGAAATATCATCAGTACAGTAGCATTATAATTCAGTCAGTACAGATCTTTAAATGTTGACAACTGTAAATTTTGAAAACTTCAGTGTATTGAGAAGCTATATTGAGCTGCTATACAAATGTTCATGCTTTTTTTCCCCAAGATCTCATACTTGATGTGAATTTAAAAAAGTATAGATATATTTAAAATTGGTTTTCTGCTTTGCAATTATGCACAGCAGAATTTCTTTACTTCTAATTAATAGCTAAGTACTGACTGACATAGTGACAGTAAAACTCTCAAAGATTAATTTCATTTTTTGGCAAGTGCTTTTAAATAGGTCAGCAGTATATGGAAGTATAAATATTATTATTAACTATATATAAAGATATTAGAACCTAAAACACTTTAAAACAATAAATTAGGCTCTAGGATGTAGAGAACGTGTTTTGAACTGTAGCTCTACCAATAAATACAAAACAAGTTTTATTTTCCATTTAGCTGTTATTTCTGCAACAGTTTAAGCTGGAATATCCTTCCAGGTAATAGAAGGGTTTACGATGAAATCGGTCAATTTCCATGAGAATCTAGTTTCATTTTATCTAAACTTTAACTTATGGGATAAGTATGTGGTATACTTTCAGAGTTTGATCATGATATAGATCTTCAAAAAATACCATGTTTAAGTTCAGGCTTACTCAAAATTACACTTTGCTGTGTTTGTTCAGCATCTGTCTTTATAATTGCAGAGGTCCCTGATGACTCAAATTTAAACCCACCTCTTCTTGTGACAGACGTTTCTTCTTAGTGCATGCAATTCATATTAAGAATTTGCTGGCAGTTCTTCTATGAATTGTATTTCATTCCCATTTTCAGTCAGGGTAGCAACAAACTAGAACACTATAAAACTATACTGAGGCAATGCTTTTTGATCTGTTTTCTTTCATCATTGGCCCTGACCAGTGAAAACCCCTCAAATGGGCTTCACTACAGTCATAACTGGTCACTCAGTCATTTTCCTAGATCTGATCTAGCAATCATTTTTGCTAACTCATTATAGACGTTTTCAAATTGAAGATGTGTTAGGTCATCATTCTTTTTTCTTATAGAAGATTTTCCAGCAATAAAATAAATCTAGGGTTTTGCCCTTTCCCCCCTACACCACCTCCAGCCTCAGTAATTATTTGAACCTTCTGATGTTAAGTGAATATGTTAGAAACAATTACGTGTGTTTACTTGTTTCTGACAATGCATATTTATTCCTGCGTATGTTTACCTGTAAAACCTTACGCTCATGAAACATTAAAAAAATAATTCAGTTATATGAGTCACTTAATATGAGAAAATTCAAATGAGCATCACTTTTAAATTCCTGTATCTTTATTAGAAACTTTTATTTAATATTTTCTCCAAGACTAGCAAGGAACAATTTTCTAGGTGTCTGGGTCAAATTAGTGCATGCAGTTAAAAGGAGAAAAAGGAAAGTTTCTGTTGAAAGTAAAGCAAAAACTGAAAGAAAATTAGTTTATGGCATCGAATATACCAACAGGCTTTTACACTGTGCCCAGAACTGTCACTTGTACCTCCAGTACAAAGCTTATGTTCTCTGTAGCATGTCCCTTTGCCACAGATGTGTTTCAGAATTTCTATCCTATTCAATACATAGCAATGTATCATCTTCGAGACTAAGTTATATTTGTACAACACTATCAAAGTAATGCAAATTTCACCATACTATGCTGGGGAAGGGAAGGTTTGGGAAGGTTTGGGAAGGGAAGGTTTGGGAAGGTTTGGGAAGGGAAGGTTTGGGAAGGGAAGGTTTGGGAAGGTTTGGGAAGGGAAGGTTTGGGAAGGGAAGGTTTGGGAAGGGAAGGTTTGGGAAGGTTTGGGAAGGGAAGGTTTGGGAAGG
>WBMW01002603.1:15999-61556 GCA_013396635.1 Penelope pileata
CCCATATAACATCATGTGATTGGTTGGTGGTTTTTCCGGGTTCCGTTCGTTACGGAAGGGGCTAGCCGGGAGGAAGGGTCACCAGTGGCTGTGAGCCCTTGCTCTGCGTATCCTCTTTGTGTATATATATATATATATATATATGTACTGTTATTTCTCTTGATCTCTTTACTATTTTAGTAAATAGCATTTATCTCAACCCACGCGTTTTACTGCATATCTCTCTACTTCTCTCCCCCGTCCCGTTTAGGGAGGGGGGAGGGTGAGTGAATAACTGTGTGGAACTCAGCTATCTGCTGAGCCAACCCATAACAATAGCTATGGTGAAAAACAGTTTTGTAGCTGAGAATTTGCTCTATAAAATTGTGTTATTATGCTCTTTGTTGTAGTTCTCATGCAAATAAATTGAAGGCATTACTTTCAGAGTGACTTATGTACCATCCTTTATCAGGATTAAAATCAGGAAAAAATCAGGAATGAAGCACTGTTTTCTTAAGAAGCAAACTGATACGCATTGTTTAATATGAGAGCATTGTAAGTGGTCTTTTCAAAAGATGAGAGGATAAATTGATATATTTGTGTTTTATTATTTATTGTGGCTGAATTTGTCAAGGTTTCTAGTGGATTCACTGCTGAAGCCCTTAGTGTATGAGTGGCAGTGCTTGCATGAGCCTCTCTGGAACATTTGGTGCTGAAGTGATTACGCTTGGTTAAATTGGGACATTTCTTCAAGTATGGTGGAATCATGACACCTTTGTTTCTTCCTTCTGGCTATTTTATCTGAGAGAACAGAAAGGATGTGGAGAAAGAAACAAAACCTATGCGAAACAAGAAAATAACGTGGAAGAAACAATTTTTTCACTCCTTCCAAGATTCACATAAGTAGATTTCATACAACTTTCAGGAGATCAGAACGTGAAGGGAGGAATGTTGTAGAAATGATATTCCCATCAGATAGAATTGCTTTCTAAAATAAACTACTGTAAGCTAAATTAAATAAGGAAATACTAGAAACAGTCTGGCAAATAATTTACTGATAGAATCCTCCATACAGAACAAATAGATTATAACCTTGTTAAAGTATGCTAAGTCAATAATGAAGTCTGGAAAGGGCTCTATTGGAGCAGTAAATATGAATTTATCTCAACTTTGACAATGCTGCTTTATTAGTCAGGCATTTGTAACATTAATCCAAACTCGTACAAATTAACAGTTCTGTTATTTTTCTGACTACTTAGATATCGTGGACTTTAATCAAGTATTAATATATGAGATGAGTTACAAATTAAAACAAGACTTCGTTTATTCAATTTAGGAGATGAAACACAAAAGCAGTAGGGGATGAAATGCATAAAATCATTAATAATATGAATGAAATACAATGAATTTTTTCTGTGTTTGGATAGAGAAAATATGGTAATAAATATCATATAACATCTTGTAGTAGAATCACATAATCATAGAATGGTTTGTGTTGGAAAGGACCTATAAAGATCATCCAGATCCAACTCCCTGCCATGTGGTTCCACTAGATCAGGTTGCTCAAAGCCCCATGCAACATGTCCTTTAACACTTCAAGGGATGCTGTATCCACAGCTTCTCTCAGCAACCTGTTCCAATGACTCACCACCCTCTGAGTAAAGATTTTTTTCTTGTTCAAATCTATTATTTTTAAATTTAAAGCTATTACCCCCTGTCCTATCAGTATACTCTCTGTTAAAGTGTCCCTTTTCGGCTTTAATATGAGCCCCATTTAGATACTGGAAGGCCACAATAAGATCATAGAATCATAGAATCATAGAATGGCCTGGGTTGGAAGGGACCCCAAGGATCATCAGGTTCCACCCTCCCTGCCACAGGCAGGGCCACCAACCTCCAGATCTGGTACTAGATCAGGCTGCCTAGGACCCCATCCCCCCTGGCCTTGAACCCCTCCAGGGATGAGGCATCCACAACCTCTTTGGGCAGCCTGTTCCAGCACCTCAGCACTCTCTCAGTAAAGAACTTTCCTCTGATGTCTAATCTAAACCTTCCCTCCTTCAGCTTAAAACCATTCCCCCTTGTCCTATCTTATATTCTTGACTTCAATACAAGTCCAAATCAAGCTATCGTGATTAATGCATCAATATATACCCAATTATACATACCAAATTAGATTCTCTTACACCCTAGAAAACTTGTATTTAACATGGTTCTCCTATAACCATACATATATATAATGGAGAAACAAGGAAGGTATTGAGAACGTGAGAAACATTGTAATCAGTGTAACTGCTCTGCATTTATTCTAATGACAGGTATTGTTGTCATTGAATGAATACCGTTAGTTTCAATGTTCCACTCTACAAAATAGCTATTTAAAATCTATTTTTCCTGGACTGTGAAATGTTTACAGTTAAAAAAATACCCCAAGATAACCTGAAAATGTTAATACTTTGTCTGTGACTGCCATTTGAGATTTGAAATGATCTGTAGCAAACTTGTTCCCAAACTTTGATTAGTCTCATTTATGCTATTAGCTCTGTCATACCTGCTATGTTCACTCTACACATGCTGCTAAATATTTAGCCATAGTAGTGATAATAAAAGCCCTGGCTCTGCTTTCAACTTGTATGAGAAAAATATCTATTATAGAGTGACATTTATATGTATACAATGAAGGGTAAATTTTAAACAGGTACATGGTCTTTGCCTGGGCATGATTGATTATTGTGTAATCACAGTCTAAATTAGGTAAATTCATATTCTACTCCAGAGTATATGGCAAATTTTTCCATTTTGAAGGGATGTACATATCATATCCATATATTGTAGAATATTTGTATATATAAAATACATTAAATATTATAAATGATATATTAAATAAATTAAACTAAAATTATAAAATCATATAACTTTACGTATTATAAACATACTAAATATTTTAAATAAATTATTTGTTTTGTATGTAAACTTTTTTACTTACAATGAAATACGTCTGCCTCTCTCTCTTTCCATCGTTGTTTTTCCTTCTTACTTCATAGCTCACCTAGGGACAGACCTTGGGAGGTTGCTGACTCATTTATAACCTCTGCCTCTTTTTCCTGTTCTCGTGATGGCCCTGGAGTAGCTTTCCTCATCTTCCTCCTCCCTTACTAAACAAGCTTTTGCTTTCATAGTTTCTACTTGTGGACAGGGGTGAAGGATACCGGTATGAGTTGGTTCTGTGGTTCAGCTGCAGGGCCTGTTCTGGGGCAGGGTCATCCGCAGGGGCTGTCGCAGGAGTTGAGACAGATCCAGAGGCATTTTCTTCCTTTTGAAGGTGCTGAATAGTGTTGAATAGTGTTTGATAGGTGCAGGCCAAACCCCAAAACAATGCAGCAAGCTGCAACTCTTAGGTATTGTCAGTATAAAGGCATATCTTTTTAAAACATTCTGTCAGCTTTTTAGGATTATGTACTTGGTCAGAGGTGAATTCCAGACCAAAAGGATGTGACAACTGTGATAGATACCTGCCCATAACCTCCCACACACCTTTCCACCCACACCCATCCTGACTCAGAGTAGATCTCTGGGCAGTATTTTTGAATAGTTTTGTAATCATAACAAAATCTGGAAACACATGCAGAAGACATAGCAATAAGATCATGCTAGTTTGAATATATCAGGTATACTCAAAATTTTCAACAACTGTTTTAGCTTGCCTGGAGTAGAGAGCATACTACTTAAGGGTGTCTGTGGTACGGTTCCTCAAGTCTGAGAACGATGGCACCATTTAGTACAAGTACTAAATTAAATCCATGAGCACATGTTATATACAAACTGACAAAGCCATAAAGAAGCCTAGTCCAGCCCTCAGAGGTGATAAACAACATGGCAGGATTTAAGAAAAACAACCTTGAAAGCAAATAAATCCACACTGTGAATGAAAAGATTGGCGTTGTGACCAGCAGCTATTAAGTTACTCTGCAGTCTTCAAGCCCTTTATTGTTTCCAGAGAAATGGTATTTGTACTAAAATTCTCTTTTAAACTTTAAAAGATAATGAAATAATACAGATGTAGAATGAATAAAATGACGTTATAGCTGCTTGTTATTTTTAAAAGACCTAATTCAGAAAGTTTATCCAAGCAAATTGGAAAAGTGATCTGAGAAATAAATGGAGAAGCTATTTGAGATTCAGACTGTCATTAAAATTAGGTTAAAATATTTAGTTTCACTTTGACATTACAGTCACCAAGCATACTATTTTTACTACAAGTGCCTTAGTAGGAAGAAAGAACCAATATATAGTAAAGAAATGAATCATTTTGTTGCAAAAGCTTCAGTAAATATGTGAAATATAGAGAACTTCATAGCTGCAGCAGCTAAAAGAATGCTGCATTTCCAAAATGCAATGGTAGATCCTTCAAAACGATCAATGAAGGTAAAAGTTCTGAAAGTTCTTGAGAAGTGGAAAATTGGTTTAGGAGAAAAATCATAGATCTACTCATGAAAAGGTAATCTTTGGTTATCAGCATGGAAAGATATTCTCACTTTTAGAATAAAGTTTCTCATGCAAGGGAACCCCTAAAGAAAATGCTTCCTTCTCAGATAGAGAGGCACTGTGAGAACAAAGAATGAACAGAAAAAGTCACTTTTTCAGCAGTCTGAAGCTAATTTGAATCCAACCTGTCTCACTCCAGCATGACAAGACTTAACAGTTAAGAAATCACTTAATAGAGTGCTTTATTTTTAATGCTTAGAGTTAACTGAGGCTGCTAGAGTTTACTGCAATAGCTGTATTGATTTAGAAGGATAATTGGAATCCAAACTAAGATTATCTGGGAGAAATAAAAGTCTCTTGGAGAAAGAGGTCGTGCAGTCAGGACCATATAATACTGATAGCAGTTTCAATTTTGTGAATAAAACCATGTTTGCACAGCAAATTAGATACATGTCATATAAGACTGACAACTTTCTGAACTGAAAAGCCACTTCAGATAAAGGACTGTCGTTTCTAGACGAAGAAGAAGGCAGTGACAAGACAGTGATTTGTAAGTGTTATAATGAAACAAACAGCAAAAACACCAGGGAGTCAAAAAGAGTTTCATACCTGTGAAATAAACAGGAGTTACTACCAATATGCAACAGTATATGTTACTCCACTGTTTTTTGTACAGATATTGTATACTTTTAATGTTCACATGGAACAAAAAATTAGGAACTAAGGGAAGGAAGAGAATAGAGAGAGTAAAAAGAAAGACTTAAAACCTTATGTCAGTATTCAATATGCAAAAGCTCATACCTTGGAAAATTTTTTCTGAAAGCAAAGGCACTTCTTTTAAATGAAAGCCATTTCCGTGTCAAATTTAATCTTGCAGTTGTCATCCGTTTCAGTTCTAAGGTTGTTTGTACAAGTGTTAACCTATATTTGCTCAGACTTTCCAAACAGCTGAGCCATGCTGTAAAGAAGGACATTTTCACTGCAAAATGAAATTCTGATCAGCTATATGTAACTACAGAAGTAGAAACTGTTAGCTTAATTGTACCCTAATTATAGTGGGCTTATTATTATTATTAATAGAGTCATAAAATTAATCAATCATTAAGTTTGGAAAAGACCTCTGAGATCATCTAGTCTGACCATCAACCCATCACCACTATGCCCACTGCACCATAACTCTAAGTATCACATTTACTATTTTCTTGAAAAACTCTACCACTTTCCTGGGCAGCCTGTTCCAACACATTGCCACTCTTTCTGAGAAGAATTTTTTCCTAATATCTAAACTGAACCTCCTCTGATGCAACTTGAGACCATTACCTCTCATCCTATCACTAGTTACCCGGGAGAAGAGACCAACTCCACCTCTCTACAACCTCCTTTCAGATAGTTGTAGAGAGTGGTAAGGTCTCCTCTAAGCCTTCTCTTTTCCAGACTAAAGAATCCCAGTTCCCTCAGCCACTCTTCATAAGACTTGTGCTCCAGACCCTTCATCAGCTTTGTTGCCCTTCTTTGGATGTGCTCCAGGGCCTCAATGTCTTTCTTGTAGTGAGGGACCCAAAACTGAACACAGTACTTGAGGTGTGGCCTCAGCATTGCCGAGTACAGGGGGACAATCACCTCCCTGGTCCTGCTGACTACACTACTTCTGATACAAGCCAGGATGCCATCGGCCTTCTTGGCCACCTGGACACGCTACTGGCTCATGTTCAGCTGGCTGTTGACTAATATCACCAGATCCTTTGCTTCTCTGTAGTTTGTCAGCCACTCTGCTCGAAGCCTATAGCAGCGCATGGGGTTGTTGTGACCAAAGTGCAGGACTCAGCACTTGGTCTTGTTAAAGCTCATAGATTTGGTCTCAGCCCATTGATCGAGCCTATCCATACCCCTCTGTAGGACCTTTCTATCCTCAGGCAGATCAACTCTTCCTCCCAAATTAGTGTCATGTGCTGCCCGGCAGCAAGTAAAAACAATTGGTATGTTATCTTCTTTTACTTCTAGAACCAAAGCACAGGCTCATACCAGACTTTATGAGAAGGACTTTATGATGGAACTTCTGTCCCATCCAGAAACTAAGATATTATGTATTTCTTACTAACAGGTATTCATCCTGATCATCCAATGAGGGGAACAGATGAAACCACAGATGCTGTTCTTGTCTGGATGTACGATGTGCAGCCCAAGAACATTCCTCTTTACTCAATGTGGCCCAGGCAAGCCAAAAGGTTGGACACCTGTGGATTAAAATCTGACATCTTTGGAGAAAAAGAAACAATAAAAACATATTTTTTTAAATGCTAAACTTCCAGAAAAAATATTACTGTGATCCATGTGTTAACATTATGCTGTTCTTATTTCATCTTTTCCTATTTCATATTTGCCTAATTATGTTCACTATGTTTTCATGTTGCTTTCATATTTATATATTGTCTTCCAGTCTTTTAACATCCTTAGGAACTAATTCAGTAAACAATGTATAGATGACAAAATTAGACCTTAAAATAGACCTTAAAATAATTTTGGTGGTATTTTGTTTTATTTAGAAAGTAAAAAAAAGAAAAAAAAAAAAGCAGGTTTTGACATTGCTTTCCTTCAGAATTTTTCAAATAAAATTAGAATGTGTTAAAATAATTGAGTTTTATAAGTTTTGTATCAAATTATCTCACAGTCAAATTATCTATCCAGTATAGACCATCTTTACTTAGAAACAATGGTTCCTTCTAAAATAATTTCTTCTTTTGAATCTAATGACTGTTATCACCACTACCAGTCACTAGACTCTAATTCATAACCTTTCCAAATGAGATTTCCTTCATTTAATTGAAACTGTGATAGTAAGAACTTACTATTAAGGAACTGATGAATCTAAAAAACCTTATGTTCTGTATTCTGGTCAAGTGATACTTCCTCAATTCCTGAAGAACATTCCAAAGACTTTGGAAAATGTTACTTAATGTCTGCAGCCCAGTATTGCCAGACTATCTTTATTCTCTCTAGATGTTTTCCAATGGCAATAATTGTTGTCATAAGCAGACTACCCATAAGACATGAAAGATAATTTCCCCTGTCTGTTGTGTTGTTGGTTATTCTTTGTTGGTTATTCTTCATCTATGATGAGACACTCTAAGACACCAACGTAGCTTTAAATTATTGGTTTTCAGACAGATAAAGTGAGATAAGATGAATCCCACACAATGTGACCATAACTCAGTTGGAATATTTGTTCAAACTAAGTGTACAGAATGGTCTAATTAATCATCTTACCTTATGAATTATTCATACAGTACTTCATGCTATCTAATTCTGAAATATCCACATCTCTGTCTAAATCAAGCTAGGTATAATTACATTTTACTAGATTGCAGGCAATTAGTTTTATTATTACTGCAATCAACAGTACAAATGAAGAAAAAACAGTTTTTCAGATCTGTTATATTAACTGCATTTAATATGAAAACTCCTAGAAGCTCATTTTCAAATTACATATCTCTTCAAATTCATAATAAGTGATTAGAGTTCTGCATGCAATAGTTGTCATTCAGAATATTAGTTAAAAGTAAAACTAAGAAATATCTGTGACAGGAAACCTGCAATCAATTAAATGGAGGCTAGTAATTAGTTACCATAGAGATGTATATTTTTAATCATAGAATAAACTGCTTAATTTTACATACTAAATATAAATATTTCTTTGCATACTTAGCAAGGGTCCAGGGCCCAGAATCCATATCTGACACACACAACTACACACCCTTGGCTCAAACAGCTGAGAATAATTATAGTTATCAAAAAAAGATTCCAGAAGTTTTGCAAAAAGGTCAAAAAAAGGTAAAACTGCAGAGGACTTTTTGATCAGATTGTTAGTAGATCAGGGATTCAAGAAGAAAAACACCAGCATGGAAAGGTGTAAAATCCTTAACAGAAAAAGAGAAAAATGTCAAGTCAGGCATTGCTGGATCAAGTTATCAGCACCCATGTCAATGGAACTGGTGGCAGCTTCATAGCAGTCAAAGTATTCTGGGGGTTGCAGTGGCTGGCCTTTCTCCATGGACTAATTCTGCTTCAACAACAGAGGTGTGCCAGGTACCATGTCTGAACGTGAAGCCTTGATGTTTCGTTAACTTGCTGAAGTCTCAATATATTTATAATTATATATATGCATATAATTTATGTGTTAGCCATATAAGCACCCGCCAATAAATGATTTACATAGATCACTCCGAAGCTAATGGTTCCTATTTATTTCCATGAAAACTACAACAGCTACAAAAAACATAATAACACGACTCGATAGAGCAAATTCTCAGCTAAAAGATACTGCTTTTCAATATAGTCACCATCATTAGCTACACATTTTCACCAGCAATGAATGTGGCTTGCAAGCCACACATAAAAATCTGTGTGGCTGTCTGGAACGTGTCTTGTCCTTCACATCACTGTTGCCACTGCAGAAACACATCATTCACCGCCTCACTGGACTCACATCCACTGTTTGGTCTCCAAAAACAAGCAGCAAGTATCAATGAATAGGTCAATGGGTGCAATTTTTTCTGCATGGGGAATTCAATGACACATCTTTGCTTTATAAGCACTTCCTTGTCAGATGTCATCTTGTCAGACTGTTCCTCTGCTGCCATCTGTCGGACAGTGACAAAATTGAGTGGAATATTGATGGTAAGGTTCAGTCTCTACTGCCATACCATCAACATTCACTTCTGACATAGCAGACCAACATAATAAAGTAGGATGCATTACTTTCGGAGCTGCCCTTATATATCATATATTGAATGCATTCTGCCAACAGACTGTGTGGCTAAAAATGCATGAATAAATGAATAAGGGAGTTAAAAATGGTAAACACCTTAACAAAAGTAATGAATGTTCAGACATAAGGTATTTTTATTAAAAAAATAAGCTGAAAGATTGCAGTGCATAATAAATAGCTTATTAATTTTAGTGATGCAGTGGGAAAGACAGGAGACTGTCGAATCAATATAGACTTTGCAGATTGCTGATGTAAAAACATTTACTCAACTTGGAACTTCCTTTATGTCACCAAATAAATAATAAGAAGAAAAATAGAAAATTAAAAAGATAATGTCACTTACCAACTTGAGAATGTTTTACTTTTTATGTAGCTTACTGGTACAGAATTAAAATGGGATTCTGAAATGAAAAAGATTAGTATAAAACTTTAGTCCTGCAAAGCAACATTACCAAACCTTTGTTGCACCTGGGACAAAAGTTCCCGGCAAATAATTATGTCTGGATGATATTTTGATCTAATACTGGGCTTCTGGATAAACTCAGAGAACCAATAGGAGCGTATGGTTCATCTAATTGTCTGTATATGAGTACTTTTCTACTCATGAGTAGATCCATACTGCTCAATCTATATGTTCTATAAACAAAATCTTGTAGTGGAATGAGGACTAATATTTTTTTTTATATATATATTCATAACTTTAATCTGAATTGTCAATTAAACAACAACAATTGTTTCATTGTTGTGTGCTAAGATTTTTGCTTCACAAAAGTCTCTACCTAGAAGGTGTTTACACTGTAGAAAGGAAACTAGAAACAGTGGGCAACTGCTGGTAGTTATGCAATTGGGATAAGAGAGAGACAAACAAGAAATACTGAGTATACACACCCTTAGGCAACTCGATAGGTCTGTTGGAATCTACCAATTTTGATACTACTTCTAGTTTCTATTTTCCATAATCTTTTTGACTGAGGATGAAGCAGTGATTTGAGTATTAATTACAAATAAAGTGTGCATATTTTACACACACAAAATATTTTCCTGATATCAGCTTAGAAACGGTACTGACTTTTTACACCTAATTTTAATGAATACTCAAAGTAATTCTACAGTAATTAGAAATGAGACTACACCTATCACTTGAAAATAAACCAATAAGTAATATGAATCACATAAAACCTTCCTGTGTGTTTAAGGGAAAAACAGCAAAGTGATATTGAAGGGCCATTCTCCAGAAAGGACAACATGCTTTCTGCATGACATCATCAATGTTACTCACCCAGAGGATCTTGGACCTTGTTTAATCCCAAGTTTTTATTTTGCTGATGTTCCATAAAATAGATACAGGAAAAGCAAGCAAACAAACAAATAAACAAACCCACAGAAACAAGAACAAACAAAAACAAACAACAAATAAATAGCATTCAGAAAGGTCATAGAGGAAAAAAAAATCAGCTACAAACAAAACTGTTTTTCCCTTATTGGTTCAGAAGTATTAGTGGAAAAGTGATATTTTTCTGTCAATCCTTTAATATTTTATGAACTTTTATCATGATATCCACAATTATTTCCAAATGTTAGAAACTTGGCAAAGGTTATTTTTCCTGTGTGTTTTCGTTAGAACATTTAGCGTACAACTTCCTGTGGAGGGAAAGTGCAGGTGGAGGTGCTGGTCTCTTCTCCCTAATAACTGGTGAAAGAATGCTGGAGAACAGCACAAAGCTGTGCCAGGGCTCAGCTGGACAAGAGGAGAAATTTCGTTACTGTGAGGATGGTTAAAATCTAAAACAGGTTTCTTAGAGAGGCTGTTCATTCCCCATACCTGTCAGCGTTTGAGAGACAATTAGATAATGTCCTCAGCAATAAACTTTAACTTTTTTTAGCCTTGAAGTCGTCAGGCCGCTGGACTAGATGATCATTTCCAACTATTTTATTCTATTTTATATGTCTGAATATACCAAAGTGTTATCCTGTTAGCAAAATTGTTTCAATATTACCTATCAAAATTATCAAAACTGGCAACAGAAATTAAAGGGAAAAAGTGCATGAAATTTCAAATTATCCCAATTTGTCTTAATGCAAAACAGTTAAAAAAATATAGAATTTTACTAAGAAACCCATTAGAAGGCTGAAATGAGGATTACAGTTTGACACTTCTGGGTGCAATATTCTAGTGTGTACGTGTGTGCAGGCATATTGGATTTGTAATAAATGAATGCCACAATGGAGCTTTTAATCATTAATCTTCCTGTCAGATTCAAGAAGTATAAGACTTCTAAGTGTTGCCAAGGTATCCTGAGATTCACATTCACAGGCTTCCACTTGACTTTGTACCCTTTCATCTCTAACTGACATTGCAAACCACTCATTACCCTTAGCACTAGGAACTTATCCAGCATATGTAACAAGAGAAGTAGCAATATCTTGCTGACCAAAAAAAAAAAAGGTATACTCTGAATCTATGGTAGGGGACAGCAATTTTGATATTTGAGTGGTTGTGCTGTTGCCAATTATAACCATAATTTGCATTTCTGAAACTAATACACAAAGAAATTTGCCCATAGCAGTTATACTCTATTATCATTTAATTAGTCTTCTAGCATATGAAAAGCACTGTAGTGTTATATGCAAGCAAAGTCTCCTTGCTCAGCTGTCAATAGCTAATCCCGTAGCACTGAATTATTGAATTTAGATCAGGCATGGCACTGCTGAAGAACAAAGGTGAGGTTTGTTGTTTTGGGCTGATGGAGCAAGTATATGGTGATAGAAGATGTTAGATATCTGGCTTTAAATTGAGCGTGGTGAATTATTCCTTTAATGTGTCTTAGAAACTTCTTTTTTGATTGGCAGTAAAGTTTAAATGAGAGATACTTTGTAGATCAGTATGTGAGAAACAAAGAAGAGAATCTTTATTATTCTGGGCAATCTACAACTGTGAAATATACACACATCCCCCAGGTCATATGAAACATACTGTTATATGTCACTTATAAATATTACCTCTGGAGTGCTTAATATATTATAAGATTATCACTTTTTCAAGAAGCCACTGAAGTCGTGAGTCTGACACCATACATATTTATGTACTAGAGCACTACACATTTAATTTGGGGATACAGGATTAACTAGAACTTCAGCCTTAGGACTCAAATTTTGTTCTATAAAGATGCAACTTGATTCCTTGTGGATGCTGGTGCTGTATGTTTTACACTGTAATTTGTATATCACTATTCTTTCATTACAACAATAGTAATAATAATGCATATATACCATATGAGTTTGCAGAGTAACCCTTTAGCTGTTAAATCTGAATGTAAAATACGCATATGCATTTTGCTCCTAGTGCTTTTTATTTTCTGTCCACTTAGAGAAATGAATTTATGCAAGAGATGCCTAACAGATGTGAAAACCGAACATTTATCTCTACAGAAAAATATCTTAAATTAATATTTTAATCGCAAATAGTTCAATAACATGACGTATAGACCAAAACAAATTTGGGAAACGTAATTTTCTTAGCATACTTGTTTTATTGACAATAATAAGCTTTAAGATAATGTTCTAGATGAAGACTACATTTTAACTTTTAATGAACTTCCCCTGTGCCACCTATTCCCTTGTGAGCTAAGTATTTTCCATGTTATTTTCAAATTTCTGCAATTAATTTCCAAGATGCACAAATTGGTTGTCAACTTTTCTATCAATCAAATTGCCAATGACCAATTTCCAATTGGTCAACACACAATGTGTCAAACTTAGTTGTAATATGGTTGACTAGAAAAGTAATTTTGCAGAAGTTCCAAATGATAATTTTAAACACAGTTCCTTAGCTGTTTTTTTTTTAAAAAAAAAATCTCTCAGAGTCATGTTAGTGTGCAAGTGTCCTACAAATGCTGTAATCTGTTTTTCCCCAAGTTTAAAAAGAGTAAAGATGCTATTCTACGTGTCATTTTCTGACTATCTTTGGGAGAACAGGCTCTTTTGTTCTTGAGTTTCAATCATCTCTTACATTTTTGAGAGAAGCAGAAAATTACCAAGACATAAGTATTCAGAAGGCACAGATGAAAAAATAAAAAGAAAGATCTACTTGTCAGATGTTAGTCAGGAACCAAGAATTGCCTATTTAGTTTCTCTTTCACAACCGTAAGTCTATACAAGTCAAGCTTGCACACACTCAAAAGTAGTTTTATACCTATGTTTGTCTTTCAGCTTGTAGGTATGTTTGTCTTCCACATCCCTTCAACTACCACGTGTCACTTAGGCAACTATGTTCAACTGCTTGTATGTAGTTAATAAAGCACTGATGCTATCAACAAGCTGCTCACAATCAGGCACCTCTGGAGCAAAGGAGTTGTTTCTTTGAATCATGCTCAGAGAATATGCATACCTGGCATCGGGACACTCATATCTTCTGGAAACGTTTTAGTCTTCAGTAAAGCCTTTAGGTGTAATATCTGAAATACTAAATGAGACTTAATCGGTGAGGTATGGGTAAAGCAGTTAATGCTTTAATCAATGAGTTAATCCCTGTTTTTGTTAAATAAAATGTAACTCAACCGGATGAAGTCTTATCCCCAGTATATTCTTATATTCTTATATTCTGGTAGCCACTGTATTTTCCAAGGATATGTCAGTTTCAAGTTTTTAATCGAATGTGCAGAGTACTTGGAACACGAGGTTGTTAACTTTTCTGTTGCAATCTTTCTTCCTTGATTTTTGCAACATGATAAATAGACATAAGTACTCATCTCCAAGGTAGAGGTTTGTTCTCCAGATCTCAAGACTACTTTCGAGCAGAATTTCTTTCACTAGATCCACTGCATCTTCCATTTCAGCAAAGAATTAATTTATGCATTTTACTTAATTATTCTATCTTTTTCTTTTACCTTCTTAACGTGGATTTCTTCATCTGGCTGCTAGCCATGCCCGTATACTATGAAAGAGATATACACATTCTAAGTAGGGGAAAAATTGAAGGTCAGACACTGAAAATCCAGCTTACTTAATCAGTTTTAAAACTAACCATCTGTAGTACTTTCTGTGTTGTTTAAAATTCACCTTTTTAGAGGACTGTTAACAGAGTAGTATGTCATATGGTCACTTTAGCTAAGTCTTCTTAGATAAATTTCTATTACATGCTTTTGAGGGAAGGACATTCAAGATTAAAATCAGATGTGAATATCAAGGCTAAGATGCAACCTCTGTTTTTCACTGTACTTGGGGGATTTTTTCTTTCATGACTGCTACTGGAAACTATCTGCAACTATGAGAGAATACAAATATCAGTCTTTTTCCTCTGAGATTCTAATTCTTCATGTAAAATAATAAACATTCACTCCTACTACTTCAAATTGGGTCACATGAGGCTGGCACAAGAAAAGTACAAAATATTAAAAGATGCTTTGTGTCCCTTGGGAGGATGCTGAAGGGATCAGGAGTACAGGCAGTGCTCTCCACAATCCTTCCAAGTGGAGACTGAGGCTCAGGAAGAAGGAAGAGAATGGATCAGTTGAATGAATAGCTGTATATGGTTCTGCACTCAGGATTTTGGGTACTATGATCTTGGACACACCTTTGAGAGACTGGGCATTCTGACATTGGATGAGATGTAACTGACCAGATGGGACAAGAATTTTCTGGGCATCAAGCTGTCTGGACTGATTAGCAGAGCTTTAAACTAGTATCAGTGGGGTAGGGGATGTACTTCTGAGTGTCAGAGAAGAGCCAGGGAATATTGTCACTTTCAGAAACAGCAGGGGAAAATCTCAGATTTGTCCTGGAGGGATTTGGGAGGACTCCCCCAAGAAAGTAACATGGCTGATAGTCCAATTGCAATGCCTTCACAGCAACACACACAGCATGAGAAATATGCTGTGTAAAGGAGTAGATGGAACCCATCATGCAAGTAGAAGACTATGACATAATTGGTATCATGGAAACATGATGGGACACATGACACAACTGGAATACTATGATTGAGAGCTGCAAGATTTTTAGAAGAAATAGGCAGGAAAGGAGGGTGGGAGAGCTACTCTCTATGTTAAGAAATTGATAGATTGCAAAGAGCTGCCTTTAGCAACAGCCATGATCTGGTTGAGAGCTTGTGGGTTAAAATTTGAGACCAGACCTATAAAGAACATTTGGTGGAGAGGGTCACCTGATTAAAGGGAACCTGTTAACTTCAAGGGGAGCTGAAGCCTTCTTGCTTCAGCTACAGGAAGCATCGTGCTCAAAGGCTCTCATCCTTATGGGAAATTTCAGCCACCCAGATGTCTGCTGGGAAAGCAACACAATGGGCTGCAAGCAATCCCTGAGACTTTTGGAGTCCGTTGAAGATAACATTCTTGACCAGTTATTAGACAAACCGAACAGAGGTGAAACGTTATTGGAACTGGTGCTCACCAATGCAGATGAGCTCATTAAAGAATTTAAAATTGGAGACATTTAGGGCTGCAGTGATCATGTCCTGGTTGAGTTTGTGATCTCAAGGAATATGGGCCTGGCAAAGAGCAGAGCCAGGACCCTGAACTTCAGGAAAGCAATCATTTGGCTGTTCAAGGAATTACTGGATGAGATTCTCTGGGAAACTTTCCTTAGAAAAAAAGGAATGGAACAGAGGTAGCAGCACTTTAAGGACTCCTTTCTGAGAGCACATGAGTTTTCCATCTCCCAACATAAGAAATCGAACAAAGGAGGCATTAAACCAGCATGGCTGAGCAATGACCTGCCGGTCAAACAGAAAGATAAGAAGGAAATGCACAGGCAGTGGAAGCAAAGATGTGTGTCCTGGGAAGAATACAAGAATAATGACGAGACGTGCAGAGTCAGGGTCAGGAAAGCCAAGGTGCTGATGAAACTGAATTTGGCAAGGGTTATGAGTAATAACAAGAAGGGATTCTACAGGTACACTGCTCAAAAGAGACAGAGCAAGGAGAGTGTACCCCCTCTGATAAATGAGAATGGAGAAATGACAATAATAGACATGGAGAAGGCTGAGGTACTCGTAGAGCTCTTTGCATCAGTCTTCACTAGCAGTCAGACTTCCCACATCTCTCAAGTCCCTCAGCCTTTAGGAGGGCGTTGGGAGAGCAAAGTCCCTCCAACTGTAAGCATGGAGCAAGTTCAAGGCTGCCTCATGAGACTGAATATGTACAAGCCTATAGGGCCAGATGACATGCATCCCAGGGTTCTGAAGGAACTGGCTGATGTGGTTTCCAAGACACTCTCCATCATATTTGGAAAGTCATGGCTGTCAGGTTAAGTCCTGAGTGACTGGAAACAGGAAAACAGTATTCTCATTTTTAAGAAAGGGAGAAGGGAAGACAGGGGAACTACAGGCCGGTGAACCTCATCTCTGTGCCTGGGAAGATCATGGAACAGATCCTCCTGGAAGCTATGTCCAGACACATGAAAGACAAGAAGGTGATCCAAGACATCCAGAATAGCATCACCAAGGGCAGACTTGTGCAAGGCCTTTCACATGGTCCCACACCACATTCCTATCTCTAAAATGGAGAGTGATGGATTTGAAGGGAGAGGTATTCAATGGATAAAGAATTGTTGAGATGTTAGCAGTCAGAGGGTTGTGGTCAATGGCTCTAAGTCCAGGTGGAGGCCAGTCTTGAGTGGTGTCCCTCAGGGGCTTGGCTTGAGACCAGCGTCCTTCAACATCTCTATCAATAAAATAGACAGTTGGATTGAGCACACCCTCAGCAAGTTTGCTGTTGACACAAAGCAAAGTGGTGCAATTGATAGAATAGTAGGAAGGGGGGAGTCTCTCCATCCAAAGAGACCTGTACAGGTTTGAAAAGTGGGCTTGCATGAACCTAATGAGGTTGAACAAGACCAACTGCAAAGAGTTGAAATTCTGTTGGGACAATCCCAGATATGTGTACATATGGGTAGAAAAACTCCTTAAGAGCAGCCCAGCAGATAAGGACTTTGGGGTTCTCATGGATGAAAAACTTGACATGAGCCAGCAGTGTGAGCTTGCAGCCCAGAAGGCCAACTGTATCCTGGGCTGTGTTAAAAGAAGGGTGGTCAGCAGGGTGAGAGAGGTGATTGTTCCCCTCTACTCTGCTCTCATGAGACCTCATCTGGAGTACTGCATCCAAATCTGGGGCTCCCAGCACAAGAAAGACGTGGAGCTGTTGGAGTGGATGCAAAGGAAAACAACAAAGATGGCCAGAGAGCTGGAGAATCTCTGCTATGAAGAAAGGCTGAGGGAGCTGAGCTTGTTTATTCTGGAGAATAGAAGGCTCTGGGAAGACCTCATTGCAATCTTCCAGTAAAAGAGCTCATAAATGGGAGAGACACCAACTTATTACATGGTCTGGTATTGATAGGACAAGGAGAAATTGACTTTAAACAATAGTTTATCTTTTACAGAGATTTATATTAGATATTAGGATTAAATTCTTCCATATGAGGGTGATAAGGTGCATGAACAGGTTGTGCAGAGAAGCTGTGGATGCTTCGTTCCTGCAGGTGTTCAAGGCCAGGTTGGATGGGGCCCTGGGCAAACTGGCTTAGTGGAGAGATTTCAAACTAGATCATCATTAAGGTCTCTTCCAACCCAGTCCGTTCTATCATTTTACAATTCTAAATATGGAATATCTTTGCAAAAGCATTAATAAGTTCAATACAATTGATTAAGAACAATTTTTGGTTTTAAAGATAGTTTTATTTTCAGAAATATAACTGAACAACACTTTATTCTGAGATGAAAAAACTGATCCATCCATTTTTTTTTCCATGTTTCATCTTTATGTAATAATTATTTTTCATCCCAGAAAATAATTGTTCCCTCAGTAAATATTGCTAATAACTTGATTGAATAGAATTCAGGAAGTAGGTAATCTCCAGCTGAAACAAATATAACGCAATTGCAGTACATCATTCAGGACTTCAGAAAGTAACCTTCTGTAAGCCTCAAGAAGAAATACATTTATACAGTTACTGATTCGTGCTTGTACTATGCTTGTCCTCAATGTACTGCATGTAACTGAAGGATATGATTTTTTGCTCATTTTGTCAAGTTAGATGCATGTAGAAATAAAGGCTCTGTATATTTGTTTACTGGATTGTTACAGTTTTTGCAATGCAATTACAAGATGTTAAATTCAGCAAAGCTATCTGAGCATAGACAGATGAAGGGAAACTGTTGATCACAGCCTGAACAGATGATTGAACAGGTAGTGGAGGGGTGTGGCTGGCCTGGGTAGCATAGGCAGATTGCTTGCACCTGTGCTCCCCTGCCACCAGAAGTGGAGGGCCTGGGAGTGGGCTTGCATTGGGCTCATCTAAGGACCAGTCAGATTAGGTGAGGCAGTTCAAGCATGAGAAAGAAGCAGAAGTGGTATGAGAGGAGGGCTCAAGAAGGGAGCACGTTGAGGAGGGCAAAGAAAATTATGCGCTTATGTGAGTTTGGACTTATTGGCACAACAGACAAGTGATCAAAAGCTTAAAATTGCCTTTTTTTACTGATATTTATGAAATTACAATGAACAATGGTATTCTCTGTAAATATTCACGTTGCCCAAGCAGCTGACATGTAATAGCGAAAAAGAGAGAAGAGGAAAAGGGGCAGTGGGGGGCAGAGGTAAAGTCTAACGATAAGTTATCCAAGCAAGAAACTTCAATATGTGTGAAATTTGCACAAAAGTGATTTGTAGGCGACTGTGGGAGAAGGCAGAGAGTGATTCTACGGTGAATTTATCATTATAGGATGGATAAATTGGAGATACCTGTTGTAATAGAAACTTATGCTATTCATCATTCAGAATTACAACACTGAAGAAAACAGATGTTTTTCACTTAGCTGAGAACCTAGTCTCAATATGTATTCTGAATAGCATAACATCAGATATGCCAGTTATAGACATAAAACTTTTATCATGTAGAAGTTAATCATTTCTTGATACGTTATGCTCCTGTCATTCATTTGTTTTTCACAAGTGTTTCTCGAGGGTAACTATGTTTACCTGCTATTCACGCATTCTTACAACTAACAATTGCTGGATCACTAGTTTCAATATGTAAGCAAGAATTGGAAAAAAAAACAAACACCTACAGATTTTATTTCAGCCTGGACTTCAATTTTAAAGTAAACGGATAATAACATACATTGCCCTTTTAAACCATCCGAGAGCATTTTAATATAAATATTTATCTTCTTGTTTTTAGCGTTCGGTAGCTTGTTTTCCAGCTTCCTGCTATGGTTCATTTTGCAATAGTAAAGTATATGCTATAATTCCTCTATATCAAAGAGAGAGCATGCTTGTTCAAGATATAGAAAATGATTCATCTTTGAGTTTGAGCTATTAGATGAAGATAAAGTTGGCTTGTTCTAGAAGCAGGGGATGATAAATCTTATCAGCTTGCAAGATACAGTCTGGAATTCTCTCATCATTACTGAAAACAGTGCTTTACTCTAGTGATTATGCTGTTTTGGTAGCATGGCATGCAGCTCTATCTTCCCAGTAAAAACCTAAAATAATTTTAATCATAATTTAAAATATATTGAAATAGCTATACAAAGCCAGCCGCATAGAAATCAGAACTCAATAACTGCCACTGTCAGCAAAATCCAACCTCTATCAGCAAAATTATGCATTTTTATTGAATGTTTACTTTTTGCCTTAAAAAGAACTAATCTTATAAGTTTATAAATGATTTGAGTATTGCCTTGAGATATGGTAAAATATGTTCTTAAGTAATCCAGGTATCTTCCTCGGTGTAAGCAGAATGTGACCTGTTGCAGATCAGGTTAGGCTTCAGACATGTTCTAGGGAATACTATGCATCATCTCCTAAACTGTGTGAATGAGAAAAAGCTTACATACACTGTATGTTCCAGGTCTGTGAGTGAGTTTTATTATACTTTCAGTTAAGAAACGTAAATATGAACAAGATCTCAATATTAACAGTGAAAAAAACTCTTTAACATAAACATGCAACATTTGTTATTGCAAAACTAAAACAAAAAATACTAACCTAGTTTGGAGAGGGCAGATGAGTGAAGATTGTAATGCAGTGATTTACTACTTTTTTTTTTTTTAAAGTGTTGGCAAATACATTAAGAAATGAAACTACTTTGCAGTTCAGACCATGCTCTTTTTATCTCTATACATAGTAATAATCTTCAATAAATGTATTGCAAATAACATAAAACGATAAATTTTGGATATATCATACATAAATTAGGTTGGATTTCCTACTTGAAAAATACATTTTTAGTTGATTGATGAGCTCATTATTATTGGAAACATTCTAAAGATGATATTAACAATGTGCATTTGGCTGCTGCTTAAAAATCTTCTTGTACTCGTTGCAAACTTTAATGAAGTACAGTATTACCTAGAGTATTGTTTTTCAAACTCTGTTCCTGGAATAAGAGTAACTTCTCATGAGCTGATGTCTCAAGAGCGCATAAATCATGAAAGTTCATGATATAAGGTTTAAGGTCAGATTCTTAAATGTAGCTATAGCAAACTTTCTGGAAAGGATGGTAAATATTCTTTGTGGAGTTTCACAGAAATTTTGTGATCAGAGTGCTCTTACACTGAGAGGACTACGGGTAGTGCTTTTCACATACTAAGAGGCTCTCATCTCAAAAGTATGGGCTATTTGTGGAGGAAGACAGAACAAGCTTCTTTTCTACATAAAGAATTACTAGTAAGTCTAAAACCTTTTGTGTGAGGAAGAGCTCAAAGAAAGGAGCTTGAGGTCAAGTTAAGACAGGAAAGGGCGAACCAGTATTCTGAAATATAGCTGGATTTCACATTGAAAGAACAATTAGAAGTAATATTTACCATCGATCTCAGAAGATAAGTTGTCCTGTATAGTGAAACTTAAAGGTGTTAAAATAACTTAATGCACAACCAACAACAAATTCTAGTTAATAACCTAACTTTGATGGATAGGCTAGATGATCTTGTAGGTCCTTTCTAACCTAGTGACTCTATGGTTCTACCTTAAAGGTTAAGAGAGAAGTACAAAACTCTAGGAGAACTACAACCTCAAAATTTTCAAAATCAGTGAGACATGAGCTATTTAATATGAACTTTATAGCATATATATAGATCTATTGATGAGTCTTCATGATTCTTTTGATATGTTCACTCTTGAATTGAATTTGTAACCACAGAGTAGGGTATGAGTGAAAGATAACCACAATAGAAAGAAAATCTATCTGCTGTGAATTTTACTTTGTGAGAGAAATTGATTCCGTCCTTTCTCCATGTTAGAACTCTGATAATACTGGCAAAATGTAGAGTACGTGTGTAATACATAAATGTATAAATACACATAGCTATATAATAACAAAATTCTGACAGATCTTGAGAGTTGTATGGTCACAGTGGCAATGGAATAAATATTAGCAGGTAATCTTGACTGCATGATTTGTAAAGTAGGTACCAGTTTCACCTAACACATCTGATTGAAATGAAAGTATTGTTTGTTTTATTTTGCTTTTATTCCTTAGATGAACCATAGAATCATAGAAACACTAGGTTGGAAAGGACCTACAAGATCATCTAGTCCAACCGTCCTCCTATCACCATCCCTACCCACTAAGCTACTAAATCATATCCCTTAGCACTTCGTCTAGACGCTTCTTGAACAGCACCAGGGACGGTGACTCCGCCACCTCCCTAGGCAGGCCATTCCAGTGCCTGACCACTCTTTCAGAGAAAAAGTTTTTCCTCATATCCAGTCTAAATTTACCCTGGTGCAACTTGTGGCCATTCCCTCTCGTCCTGTCATTAGTTATCTGGGAGAAGAGGCCGACATCCTCCCCACCACAACCTCCCTTCAGGAAGTTGTAGAGTGCGATGAGGTCTCCCCTGAGCCTCCTCTTCTCCAGACTAAACAGTCCCAGCTCCCTCAGCCGCTCCTCATAAGACTTGTGCTCTAGACCCCTCACCAGTTTTGTTGCCCTTCTCTGAACACGTTCAAGGGCCTCGATGTCTTTCTTGTAGTGAGGGGCCCAAAACTGAACACAGTACTCGAGGTGCGGCCGCACCAGAGCTGAGTACAGCGGGATGATCACCTCCCTGCTCCTGCTGGTTACACTATTTCTAATACAGGCCAGGATGCCATTGGCCTTCCTGGCCACCTGGGCACGCTGTCGGCTCATGTTCAGCTGAGCATCAACCAACACCCCCAGGTCCTTTTCCTCTATGCAGTCTTCAAGCCAATCTGCCCCAAGCCTATAGCATTGCATGGGGTTATTGTGGCCAAAGTGCAGGACCCAGCACTTGGCCTTATTGAACCTCATCCCATTGACCTCAGCCCAGCTATCCAGCCTGTCCAGATCCCTCTGAAGGGCCTCCCTACCCTCAGGCAGACCGACACATCCTCCCCGCTTGGTGTCATCTGCAAACTTACTGAGGGTACACTCAATCCCCTCGTCTAGGTCATCAATAAAGATATTAAACTATGTTACACAACTTCCTTATCTTGAATCATCTGGCTTACGGTCACCCTCTTTGCTTGGTGAATGTCATTGGAGTTTTTTGGAATATATTAGTATACGTATATCTGTTTAGTCTACTGCTAATGTATTTTTCCAAACAGTTTATGTAGCAGAAAAATGCTGTTTCTAAAAACTTTCCAGAGGATTTTTCCCAGATCAGGATACATTCTGTTGCAATATTTTTGCTAAGTATTTCAAATGAGAAAAGCAAACACACACACATATATATATACATACACATACATGTAAAAGAAAATAGAAAATGAGTTAAATTATAAAAATGTGGAAACATTTTCACAACACAAAAAAAATCACTTCTATCTATAATAGAATTGATTAGTTGTATAATTCAGATCTCTCTGAAGTTCACTTTTTTTATAGGGCTTCAGAAATATTCTAGAATCTAAATCACATCCAGATCTTGTTCTGGCAATGATAGTTTGTGAACCATGACCTACAATAACTATTCTGGAAGCTGTGCCGATATTTTCCATTTTACTGTCACCTTAATTTTGCAACAGACTACGTCTGCTATTGCATAGGGCTTGCATATGACAGACTCAAGTAAATATGAAAACAAACAGATTTTTTTTTTCTATTATTTACATTGTAGAATTGTGCTTGATTTAACGTTCATTTTGCTCAAGTATAGTTTTGAGTTTTAGTCTCTTCCGAAAAGGATAGCTTTAGGGAACCATTTCTAAGGAAAATCTTTATTTTCAGTTAGTCTGATATCACACAGCCCATCTCATGTATCCTTAAGAAAACCACAAAGAAGGTTTACTTTCTATCATTTTTTATATTGACCACAGGCCATAGCTATGCTTATCAGCAGCGCGCTTCACATTCACGTTCCACAGTTGCTTCCTTCTGAAATGCAACAAGCCATTTATCTCCATTCTGTGGTTGAGATCTAATGTGACTTTCTTGCCTGTGTTCTTTAATTCAAATTGACCCAACTGGCTACAATCTAACTGGTACATCAAATCAGGAAGCTTTGGTGTTTCATTAAAGTAGGCCTATATTGCATTTAAAAGGACAGTAGGAGAGAAAACAGAGTTTACTTTTTTAGTATTTTGAAAATGATAATCACTGCATCCTAATTTTCAGTTTATTTTAATGCTTTAACACCATAAGCCCCTTTGAGACTGAAAATAAAGCTTATTGTTTTTGTAATGCTTTTTCAAGTGTGTTCTGCCTTTGGTATTGCTTAAATTCCCCTACAGCACATTTGACTTCAGTGGAGGTTTGCACTTTCACCTCTCTGTAACTGACAGCAGAATTTGTTTTCATATCTCCTTTGCATCTGTTTTCCCTGTTTCAATTTCTCTCGAAAAATTAGCATATTATTCATTTCACAGAGGTAATTCACACATTTGAATAAGGAAAATGGAAGTGGACAATTTCCTCTGCTACCTTTCAGTTATTTTGATAGCTAAATATTATACTTGGAATATTTTCTCATTACATTAAATAGAAAATACAGAAAAATACATTTTTTGCTTCCCAGAAGACATATGAGGCTATTAGTCCTGTTCTGCACAGTCTTAGATTATTTACATTAAGCTGACTTTTCTAAATGTATTTGCACAGCCAGATAGTAACGCTCCCAATTCTGGACTTAAAGCTATGTTCTCACTCCAATTATGCAACCTCATATCGAACTGCATGACTTTAACAGCATAATAAGTTATGTGCAACAGAGAAATTATTTTATACAAAGTAAATGAGATATTTAAACAAATACACACGAAGGAAAGAAGTATGATCAAAATGTAGGGAAAGCTTTTCATCTGCTGGTGACAATAAATATTATTTAAATGAATGAACAATCTATGATATCTCATTACCTAGTACATACCATGTACTACAATATTCAGCTGCACTCAGTGGCCATTGGTTCTGCTTATGTGGAAAAGCCTCCATAAGAGGTGCACATCAGTTCTTTTCACACAGACAAAGAACATGGGCACTGAAGATGGACTGGAGCAGGCACCAATTATCAAAGAATCATAGAAGGGCTTAGGATGGAAGAGACCTTAAATAAGACCCGTTTCCAACTTCCATGCTGTGGGCAGGGTTGCCACTTGCTAGATCAGCCTGCTCAGGGCCCCTTCCAACCTGACCTTGAACACCTCCAGGGATGGGGCATCTGCAACTTCTCTGGGCAACCTGTTCCACTGTTTCACTACCCTCTGAGTAAAGAATTTCTTCCAAACATCTGACCCAAATTTCCTCTCTTTTAGTATAAAGCCATTCCCCCTTGTCCTAACCTATCAGATTGTGTAAAAAATCAGTCCTCCTTCTGCTTGTCAGCTCCCTTTAGGTATTGAAAGGCTGCAATGAGGTCTCCCTGGAGCCTTTTCCTTAAGCTGAACAGGCCCGACTCCCTCAATGTTTCCTCATAAGAGAGATGCCCTGGCCATCTGATCATCTTTTTGGCCCTTCTCTGGACTCAGTCCAACAGCTCCGCATCCTTCTTGTGCTGGGGGCCCCAAGCTCCTATTCTTATCATTTAATTCTAAAAGCCATCTGGAAAGCTGAGAGACAACTTGTTTTTCACTATAAACTCTACTGGCTAGAACTGTTGCTCAACAAGCACAAAACCAGAATTTGGGTTGTGGATGTTTGTTTTTTTTCCCTTAGCGTGAGCTTCAATCACTGTTAGGTCTGCTAAGGTAGAGTGACTGTGGAGAAGAAAGACAAGATTCACTGGAAATTAAGGAGGGTATGCATGGCGTGTATCTCTGAACTAGAGATCTGCCTTATGTATTGAATAGGCAGCACAGCAAAAGGAATCCTATACATAAAATAATGAATTTTAATTTACAGATTTAGCACTTGACTCTGAAGAATGAATTCGCAGAATCACAGAATTGTAGGGGTTGGAAGGGACCTCGAGAGATCATCGAGTCCAACCCCAAATTCCAGAATTTTACAAAACTCACTTGTGAATATGAGGTAAATCAACCATTCTTTTCTATGTATGAATTATGAAATTATTTAATGAACATTTTAATGAGATAATGTAATTCAAGTAGGAACATTTTTTTATGTTAACAAAAAAATGTTTAAATGGCAATGTTTGAGAATTGCCATGCTCCTTAATATAATTTTAATTTGAATGACAGTTTCTAATAATGTACTGTCAAGACCTTTAGTAAGAAATTTCTGATGAAATGATAATTCTATGAGTATTTTTCATATCTACTAAGTCTAAGAGTGTTCTTGTGAGAGAAGCGTAGTCATTTAAGAAACGTTAGGAAAATGAAAATTAAAAAGATAGGTATTGCAGCATATGAACATGGCACACAAATGTTCCAGTCATATATAAGATTAGAGCAGCAAAACACTAATCTTTTTCTTAAGTTTATTCATTTATTTTTAGCTAATCTCAATCATTCTGATGTAGCACATCATATTGTCTTTGAATTGAGATAACCTGTTAGAAGGATGTGGTACTCAAATTTGAAAATTTAACCAAAAAGAGATTTTTTATATACAATGTATAGGAATTACATATAGGTTCGCACTTTGCAGATAACGTCATAAATTCTAATCCAGATTATTCCTCAATACTTTACACTCTACTAGAAATGCAATATTTCACTTTCATATATTACCTCAATTTAATAGAATGAACACTGCAAGTACTCTCTTTGGAAAACGTAAGTATGATATTTTATTATTATAAGGTTTATACATTGATAATTCATCAGGAACTGAATGAGTTAATAGACACTGTGGGCTATATTGTTTTTCTGTGCACTAATGAGGAAGAAGAAATCCTCCTCCAAAATGTTTTTTGAAGTCTTGAATGTAGTCAACTTCAAAACAGGTGCACAGTCTATTTACCTGACTGACTTGAACAGCTGTTTTTAGAAATGCTTTTTTGTTATTAAGCAATGATATCTGCAATATGATTCAGCTGTAAGAATGTAATCAATCTTTGTAAATATTTGTCATACAGTAATCTGTTATTTCAACTAGAATTTTCCATTAAGTCGATTGTCTTCTGACAATAGCCATCAGTACTGTTCAGCATTATCTGTCAAAGTAATAAGTGCCTGTATTTCTCTTAGCATTATAAGCAGCTACAGAAGCCCTACTTTTATGGTTTTTTGAATTTTAGCTGAATCATTTTCAATTCAATCAGTGATGTTTCAAGCTAATATTAAGAAAATCACTCACTATGTCTGTATAGATTATATTGTATTGTAGCAGATTTTTGCTAACCTAATATATATATACATATATTTATATAATCTATAAACATAAAATGTATTTTTGGTCAGCTATTAGGCTTTGCTATTTTATGGGTGTTACAGACCAGATTTCTGAAATGTGGCCGAAAGATTTATGCGAACCACTATTTTCTGAGATTCATTTGACTCTGAATGAGAGAATCTTTTGAAAACTAAGAAAAAGTTTTGTGCTTGCATATCCTGGTGTTGGTACAAATATCCTTGAAAAGCTCAATACATGACACAGACAGCCATTGCTTGGCTTGTAAGGTTTTCTGCTTGTGATCTTGCAACCTGGAGGACTACATTGGCTAAAACTGAGTTTGGATGTTGATTAGCAAGGGATTCACTCTCTTCATAGAATCATGGAATGGCTTGGATTGGAAGGGACCTCAAAGATTATCTAGTTCCAACCCCACTGCCGTAGGCAGGGCTGCCAACCATTAGATCAGACTGTCCAGAAACCCATCCAACCTGGCCATGAGCAGTTCCAGCGATTTGGCATCCACAACTTCACTGAGCAATCTGTTCCAGTATCTTTTATCCTATCAGTAAATAATTTCTTTCTAACAGCTAACCTAAATCTTCCGTTTCAGTCTAAATCCATTCCCCCTTGTCCTCCCACTATCTATCTCTGTGAAAAGTCAGTCCCCTTCCTGTTTGCAAGTATTGGTAGGCCGCAATGAGGTCTCCCCAGAGTTTTCTCTTCTCCAAGCTAAACAGTCCCAATTCCCTCAGACTTTCTTCCTAGAAGCGGTGCTCCATCTCTCAGATTATCTTCATGGCTCTTTTCTGGACCCACTCCCAACAGCTCTGCATCCTTTCTGTACTAGGGGTCCCAGACCTGGACACAGTACTCCAGATGGGCCCTCAAAAGGGCAGAGTAGAGAGGGACAATCACCTCCCTTGCCCTGCTGGCCACCCCTCTTTTGATGGAGCCCAGGATACCATTGGCCTTCTGGGCTGCAAGAGCATACTGTTGACTCGTGTCCAGCTTTTTGTCCACCAGGACCCCCAAGCCCTTCTCAGCAGGGCTGCTCTCAAGTTGCTCTTCTCCCAGTCTGTACTCATATCCAGGTTTGCTCTGACCCAAGTGCAACACCTTGCACTTGACCTTGTTGAACCTCATTAGTTTCAACTGGGTCCACTTTCCAAGGTTGTCTAGGTCCCTCTGGATGGCGTCCTTTCCTTCTGTGGTATCAAGTGCACTGCTCAGCTTGGTGTCATCAGAAAACTTGCTGAGAGTACGCTTGGTCCCACAGAAGATCACTGGTCCAAGACTGATCCCTGGGGAACGCCGCTCGTGACTGGCCTCTACCTGGACGTAGAGCCATTGACCATAACCCTCTGGCTGTGACCATTGAGGCAGTTCTTTATCTGCTGAATAGTCCACCCCTCAAAACTATCTCCCTCCAATTTAGAGATAAGGATATGGTGAGGGACCATGTCAAAGGCGTTGCACAAATCCAGGTAGACAATATCAGCTGCCCTTCCGTGGTCCACCAATGCTGTCACTCCATTATAGAATGTCACCAGACTGGTGATGGCTGTCTCCAATCACCTCCTCATTTTGCACATGCCTTAACATCTCTTCCAGAAGGATCCACTCCATGATCTTCCCAGGCACAGAGGTGAGGCTCACTGGCCTGCAGTTCCCTGGGTCTTCCTTTCTCCCTTTCTTGAAAATGGGAGTGATGTTTCCATTTTTCCAGTCACTGGGGATTGGTTCTATATATACTTTTATATAACATATAATTTTGTATAATATATGCTTTTGTTTTTATAACATTGTACTATTTTACCTCGCACTACATGTAGCTTCTGATACCTTTTTTTTCCACAGTTACATATTTAATGATCAGAAACAATGTGATGAATCTTGTCTAGACTTGTAGCCACTTAATCAGCTATTTAAACATATATATATATATAATTTAACTATGTTTTACATTGGGAATTGATGGAAAATGACCCCAAACTTAAATAAACATTCATGCTTTTAAATAATTTTTATATACGTACATATAGATCAACATTTACAAAGTGATTATCTTCAACAACATTATTTTTTCTTCTTATATTCTCAAAAAAGGAAACTTCTGTTTCCTAAATCACCTATAATATTGGCCACAGAGGGTTTATAGACCTTTGTCTATGAACAACAAAACAAATGCTGTTTTCAACTACCTGACCTTCCTGTCTGGAACTTGTTCCAGAGAAACTCAGCAAGTAAGTTCTGCAACAAACAATTTAAAGTGATAAAATAAATATCTACTCCTAACCACAGCCTGTAGGAAATTTCTACAGTACTGTCACTGGTAAAGATGTGCTCTATCAACATTCAGATTGTTTTTGTTTGGTTTGGCATCTCACCACTGCTAGAAATTGAGATTACAGTTCTCTGAGGTCTTTCTTTCATACTCTATATACTTATAACACATGTTGCATGGTATTTTGCTTTCTGAATTATTTCCCTAGGTCTAGACCTAGATTTACAATTGAAGTCTTATTGTATCTGTTCCTTACATCACATTAATCTGCTTACGTAAAACTCTCATACTTCTGTATTTTTTGATGATATATATGCTTTAGCTACAGTAGCTAAACAGTGCTATTTTGAGCTTAGGCACAATTGTTTACCATACTTCTTCAGAGAAAGTGCTGTATCTGATGCTCTCTACAGTCTGTCAGTACGTAGGCTCCTTACTTTCATATTTGTTTGACCTGTTCAGCATGAAACTTAGATACTCTTTTAAGTCTGTAAAACTTCATGATTACGATTTCAATTATTCAGACTTGTTCACATAACATTTTTTCTTTCAATTTTCTCTTCCTGAAATAGGCTTCCATTTTCTTAAGCACATGTTGCTATTTGCACCTTTTTGCCACATTTCCTAAATAGAGACTATATCAAGCAATTCAGTTTGAAACAGAATTGAATTGCGTATGATTATCAGAAATGGTAAACTGATAAGATCCTCATGTAATATGGCTGGGAAGAATAAGCACTTTTTCTGATTAGTTTAAGAGTACGTGCAGAAATTCTGATTTTCACTTTTGCTGGGCTCTAACATTTTTCTGCCTTGGGGTTATTTCTTTCACCCAAGCAGTCCAGAGGCAAATCTGTCTTCCAAATGATATTAGTTTATAGCAACTGGTAACACTAGCAACGGCATAATGGCAGCCATGTTACCTTCATCACCCGGTCAGCACAAGATGTTAGTGACACTGTCCTTCACAGCTCCAGGCATGGCAAGTGATGACCAGTTCCAGAGGAAGGCTGAGGCTCCAGCCAGGATCAAAAGGAGAGGAGGTCAGAGACAGGGTCAGAGACCGGGCTGAAGACCAGCCCTGAAGCAGCCTTTTTGAAACAAGGACTGGTGTCCCAGGGATAAGCTGAAATGATGCCCTGTGGCCTGGGCAGAGTCAGAAGATCCCTGGAGGCTGGGTGGGGGCAGACAGGCCTTTTGTTCTCCACAGACCTCTGGTATTATCTAGGTCATTTTGGACCTACAAGTGCATCAACAATTTAGCAAGATTAATTGAGATTAACTGAAAAAAAAAGAAAAGAAAAGAAAAAATGAAAGGTTCTAATGCTAACTTTGGGAAATCTCTAGAAACACTGAATGGATTATAGTGCATACCTGTTTTTTTTTTTTTTTTTAATCTTTCTGTGTATAAAATAAATATTTTTGGAAGCTTAGAGAAATGTCCAATATATTCGAGAGGGTATTTGCAGACAATAACAAACAGTCATCTGCCAAATTGCTTTGTCCTACAATAGCTCAATATATCCATGACTGACAATGCCGACTACACTTCGAGAATCAAATTACCATTTTCACTTCTCCACTTGTCAAGATGCTCTATGGAGGCAAGCAGAAAATAAGCTCAACGTACGAATTTAGCATGTTTCATAAACTATTTTCTGCAGTGTATAGCAGAATATTTAAATAGAAGACCAATTAGGAAAATTATATTATTTTTTATTCAACTTTTTCTTTTAAGCAACCACTAAAGAAAATCTACCTATAAAATTATGCTGAATGGAGAAATGCATCTCACTTTTTTCCTGTCAATTTCAAAATGAAAAAGTTAACTAAGCTTCATAAGAATTTTCATAAGACATACGAATGGCTGTACTGATTCAGACAGAAGATTTATCTATCCAAACAATGTCATTCCAACATCATTCAATAGTTATTGGCTAATGAAGAATACAGGAAAATAAGGTTAAAAGGAAAAGCAAAACCCATAACAGAAGAGCACATTTTTCCAAAATATTACCAAGCCTACAGCTATGTGCTACTTAGGGATGTCTTGCGCAAAAAGTATTAGTTATTGCATTGGTACTTCCATCCCATATCCCTGAGAGAGTTGACATCCTGTATTTTACAATTAATGGCTTCTTGAACACCAGAAGATGGGTTCTAGAAGCCAGTAATAACTTTGGGATGTAATTCCCCGTTTAACAGTCTATTGTGTGAAGAAGTTGCTGCTTTGAATCTACAGCCTGATAATGTACTTGAAGAATCTTTTGCTCCTTTATTTGCAGAGTGAACAATTCAAGTTCTCATGACACACATGATATTTTTCTTCTCTTTTCTTCTCTTTCTCCTAATGCTGAAGAATACTTTTCTATTTAGTTATTCCACTAGAATATCTCTGTCTTTTATTGTTCTAGCTGTTTCTCTCTGTACCTGACAATACATTTTGTGATATGGAATCATATAGAATCCTCAAATATCCTGAGTTGGAAGGGACCCACAAGAATTATTGAGTCCTAATCCTGGCTCCACACAGGACAACCCAAAATTCAAACGCTGTGTCTGAGAGCCTTGTCAAAACACTTCTTGAACTCCAGCAGGCTTGGTTCTGCTGTTCTGGGGAGCCTGTTCCAGTGCCTGCTCACCGTCTCACTGAAGAACTCATGCTAATCCCACAACATGGCTCCATGCTGTTCCCTCAGGTCCACCCATGGTCACAGGAGAAAAGAGATGAGCACCTACCTGTCCACTCCCCTCATGCATATATATATTGTTATCATTGCATTTTTGTTTCCATTTTCCTTTTCTGTCTTAGCGTAAATAGTTTTTATCTCAACCTACAAGTTCTATTTTGTTTCCAGTTCTCTCCCTGATCCCACTGTGGGCAGGTGGGAATAAGCAAATGGCTGTTGTGGTGTTTAGCTGTCTGCCAGGTTAAACCACAGCACCAGTTTAGTGATGTCCACAAACTTAGTATACCTTCAAATTCTGTATACGAGTCATTTATGAAAACATTAAAGAGAACTGGCCCAAAATGAACCTTTGCAGACCCCACTAGTGACTGATTGCCAGCCTGGTATAACCATATTACAAACCTTTGAGCCTGACCCATCAGCCAATTGTACATCTATCACATCACGTTTTTGTCTAGAGTGAGTTGAAGTATTCAATCTGAGGCCAAAACTTAGTTATTTTAATATTGTTTTGAATTTTCTGTTAGTTTCTTTATACTTTCCATGATCTATTTCTTCCCTTTGCCTTTTTTTTTTTTTTGAACATTTAATCAACAAGCTGATAGTTTTCTTACAGTTTTCTCTGATAAGTTCAGGATATCATTCTTTAATAGTAATTGTCGTCTCAGAAACTATTTTCACATGTCTAAAAATAAGAATATTATATCTTGAGTTTGTTACTTCTACACGTTTTTGTTGAATTTCATCCTCATTTTATTTTTCAGCTTTTCAGCACTGTAAGGACTATTTTTGTATGTTTTGTTTCAGTTTGAATCTACATAATATTTCCAACAAACATTCACTGCGGATACAATTAGGAATAACTACCCAACAATAATTTCACAGGTGAGAAAAATTTATATATTTTCTGCAAGAGACTGATACTCTTTGGAAGAGCCAGAGTTTTACAGGTGGAAACGAAGAATGAAGCACAAGCTTTTAAAGCGTTGGTATATTATTTGGCTAAGTTTTGGTCCCTGAAACTAATCTAGGACACTGTGATTTGGAGTTGAAATTCAGTTTTAAGCATTTGTTATGAACAATTTAATTTTCTTAATGGTTGGTTCATTGCGTTTTTTACTTGGAGCAATTACACAGAGTTGAATTTGTAGGTTTTTTTTTTCTTTTTTAGCATTTTGTGAAAAAGTTTTCAGTGACTGGAAAGAAAAACTAGAATATTCTACTATAATGTTAGGTTTTGTAAGAACCTGAAGGATTAAAACTCTTCATTTTATGCTCAGGATAAGCATCCATCACTCTTCATTCAAAGAAAAAGAGCTCTTACATGGATTTCTTTAGTGAGACGTTATAATACAAGTATCTCATGTATCTTGTAAAACAAGTTAAATACTTCTGTTTGTGTGGAAGTACAGATAGAGTCAATACTAATAGGAAAACCATCTCTTACTGGCTAGATTATAAAGCAAAACAAATCTTACAAAGGAAAATTCTGATTATGCTCACTGAAAAACAATGAAGACAATCTTTAAGTAAAGCAAAACATGAGAAACATATGTCCCTTTTTCCTTTCTCCATTCCAGTGACTGAGAATGCAGTCTCCAGAAAGGTAACCTATGTGCCTGCAAAGTTGTAAAACAAGTTTATTTTTCTTTTCAGGGGCATCTCCGGTAAATGTATTCCAACATTGTTGTTGAGTACGAACTGTATGAATTAATATTAAAATATGAATTACTCCCGCATTGAATATGAATCAGCATATTTACTGAATTTACTAGAAGGAAATTTACTTGGATGAGGCTACCTGATGAATTAAAAATGAGGATTCTTCATTACAGCCGAGTGCATTGCAACTGGCTTATCCTCCCTACGGAAATTCAATTTATATTTTCCTATGCCATTGTGGAAAGAGAAAAAAATTCTTTTCCAAGCTGACATTTTATTAAAAGAATTATGTTTAAATTCTCTAGGAAAAAACGTAATACCAATCTGCATTTTCTGTTCTCAAAAGTATTCATGAGTTTCTGGCAAGGGAGCTAGCTTTCTCATTCACATGCTATTGCAGCATGTTTGCTGTTAATTTGAGATCTTGTCATGTCTTAGCATCACCTGGGAAATCAAGGTACATGTCAGATTTGTTGAAGCCTGCATGTTTGATAAAAGCTGATGCTTGAATGTGATTGAGCTTGAGCATAGTCAAAGGGTGTTTTGAGATAAATATCTGATGCTAAAGAGCTTGGAAGATGAAACTTGTGCTGTCCTTATTCTAATTTCAGGAAACACAAAGAAGGTGTTACAGAGGAAAAAAAAAGTCCTCTCTCAAAATCTTCACAGATGCAATATTACCAAAACAATTATGTGTATCTCAGACAGGTATTCATTGGATTTCAATGTAAAGTCTTCAATGTTTAAAAAGATGTCAGACTGTGGACAGTAAAACAACTGTTCTGAAGCAGTTTTACCCAAAGAAATACAGCAAAACTATGGGAAAAGTAAAAGAGGATAAGCAATAAAACCTTAAACATAAATGACATTAATGTTTGCTGATAGAATTTATAAATAAAAAGAAGAAAAATTTTTGTTTGTGGGGATGGGTGTGGGTTTGTAAGTTCTCTGATTTGTATAAGTGAAGAAACTGTAAGTTTCAATTCCAGAGACCATTTGAACATTACCAGATGAATTGCCAAAGCATTGAGGATTAATCATCTGAAATCTTACCAGTTACCACCACTAATAACTCAAAATTGTGTTTGTTTCTTACTGATTTAGACAAGTCCCATGTAAATAGAGCTGGAGAGTTTGTTCCAGTGTCCACGACTGTTCTGCTGTTACATTATTGCCCTTCTCATAAAAGTCCAGGAACTGAACGTATTCTAGGGAGTTTTTTGGGGTGTTGTTTGTTTGTTTTTGCTGGCAATCATATCTTAGACTTGGCTATGTTTAAAGGTAATTCCATGTTCAAAACACTGTATAGAGGATCTAATGTAGACTTCATTTTTTTTTTTTTTTTAATAGTGCCATAGAATCATAGAATGGTTTGGATTGGGACCTTAAAGATCATTTCGTTCCAATCCTTCTACCATGGACATGGATAACTTCCCTAGATTGAGTTGCCCAAAACCGCATTCAACCTGGCCTCGAGCATGTCCAGGGAGGGGGCGGATCATCCACAACTTTTCTGGGCAACCTATTCCAGTGCCTCACCACCCTCACCATGAAGAATATCTCACTTAAACCTACCATTTTTTAGTATAAAACTGTCTTTGTCCTGTCACTACATTCCCTGATAGAGTCCCTTTCCATCGTTGTGGTTTAAACCGGCAGGTAGTTAAAACTCACACAGCTGTTCGCTCACTTATGCTCTCCCTGCCAATGGTATGGGGGAGAAAACTGAAAATAAAATTGCAAGAACTAGCGGGCAGAGATAAGGACAGATTGCACAATGCAATTGCATGCAACCAACTGATTAATGCCCAGACAATCCCACAGCAACAGTCCACCTCAGCCAACTCCCACCAATTTTATAACTCAGCACAACATCATACAGTATGGGGTATCCCTTTGTCCAGCTTGGATCAGTTGTCCTGGTTGTGTCCCCTCCCAGCTTCTTGAACACCCCAAGCATCCTCACTGGCATGAAGCAGAAAAGTCCTCAACCCAATACAGACCCCTGAGGATCACTGATTACCAATCTCCATTTAGACATTGAGCCATTGACTGCAGCTCTTTAAATACTACAGATGGGGTCTCATAAGAGTGGAGTAGAGAGGGGGAATCATCTCTCTCAACCTGCCAGCCACAGTTCTTTTGATGTAGCCCAGGATATGGTTGGCTTTCTAGGCTGCAGGTACTCACTGCAGGGGCATGATGAGCTTCTTATCAACTAACACCCTGAAGTCCTTCTCCACAGGGCTGCTTGTAAGGAATGAGCTCCAGCTGACTGTAATGTGAGCCTGAGCAATGCCCTGCGAGACAGTTAAGCCACAGGGAGGAGCCTGGTGTCCCTTCCCTTAATTTGACTTATGTCTCAACCACTCCTGGAAGAGTCCAGAACAATGCCTAAGAAACAGTCAAGTCACGGGAGGGAGCTTAGAGTCACTTCCTTTAACATAGCTGATGTCTGGTGTCTCAAAAAAGATTTGGGTAGTGTCTGATGTCTTAACCAATCCTGGAACTGGAACCAACTACAACTATAAATAGGGACTAAGGGAGACTGTCCTTTCCCTTTGTTACTGTAACTAGGGGCTAGGAGAGGCCGGCCTTCACTTTTTTCTTTATTCTACACTAGAAAGAGTGCCCTGTCAGCAGGTCCAATGCTGGATCCAGGAACGATAATCTCTGTCTGTCTCTCTCTGTCTCTTTGTTTCTCTCTGTCTCTCCTTTTAAAGTTGTTAAATAACACAAGGCTTGCTTGAATTTCCCATATAACAGCACAGCTGAGATAGATACAATTGTGAGAGGGACAATGCATATAGGATAACTGTTCTATAGAAATTTCCTCTTGAAGTTGATGTTTTTCCTTTTTATGTATGGATCTTGAGTGTAATTTCATCTTAATCTAACTAGGAGATTTGTGAATCTTGCTCATTCCCCAGTCCTCAAAGGCATGACATAACACTCTCAGTTCGTTCTCTGCCCGGACGGTATTTGTGCTAGGGATTACCTTGACTCAGGTTCAGAACCTTGCACTTGGCCTTGTTGAACTTTGTGAGGTTTGAACAGGTCTACTTCTCAAGATTTTAAATGTCCTTCTGGATGGCATTCCTTTCTTCCAGTGTGTCGACTGCACCATATAACTTGCTGTCATCAGCAAACCTGCCAAGGGTGCACTCCATTCCACTGTTCATGTCACAAGCAAATATGTTAAATAGCGCTTATCTCAATATGAACCCCTGTGGAACACCACTAGTCACTGGTCTCTATTTGAAACTGAGCTGTTGACTGCAACCCTTTCAGTGTGATCAGCCAACCAATGCCTTATCCACCAAATAGTCCATCCATCAAATTCATGTCTTTCCAATCCAGAGATGCCGTGTGGGACAGTATCAAATGCTTTACACAATTCCAGGCAGATGACATCTGTTGCTCTTTGCTTATTCATCAATGCTGTAACTCCGTCATAGAAGGCCACCAATCTCAATACTTTCATGGTTTTGGAAATTCATTTAAAATGGAGTTTTGAGATGACAATCTATCTTCATGCAGACAAACGTTGTAAAGAAGTTTCAAGAAATGTTAATATTTAGTTTGAAAAGTTTGTGCTCTTGAGGCACCAAAGTTCTACAAAATTTTGGATTAATGAGTGTTTTATTTGAAAGATGAAATAGGAATTAATTGAAATGCATTGTATTCACACTGAGAACATTTGGAAAAGATGCACAATTCTTCAAAAACTTTGAAGTTTGACAGTACAGAGAAATTTCATGATCAGATCATCATATTATAAGAAACCTGATAACCACACTGATTTTGGATTAAAAAAATAAAGTGTTACATAACTGTTACTGTTTTAGTTCCAACTATAAACCCTCAATAACATTTCACCATATAAACTCCTGTACACTCTGAAATACAATAAAGAGTAACTTTTAATATGACCTTGAGCCAATAAGAACTCTCTCTGTGTTAAATGCAAGTTTGCATTTAGAGTGTGACTGCACTTTCAAGTTGTCAGTAAAATAGTTTTATGGAAGATCAAGTTAAAAAAAAAAAAAACATCTTGAAGACTTGCCTAATATTTCATTTATAGTAGACGTAAGATACATAGCTGGCACAGCTTTATATGTAAGTCATATATCATCCACATAAAAGCACTGTTGGCTATTCACGTAACAATCAACATAAGAGGACATATCCAAGGTGAATCAGAAAACCTCTGTAATATTACCAGTTTATAGACTGTAGATACCTCTTTCAGTAACGGACAGGCCTAACAAAGAGCTAGTGATTTAAGCATATTCACCAAGTTATTTCCCACAATATTCAAGGACACAAAATTGAACTAGGGAAATGCAAACACCATCAAATTTCTTACATAAAAATACATACTCTTTTTACTGAACACACTTTTCTTTCTTTGGAGGAGGGGAAAGGGAAGGAAAAATAGAGTTAAACGAAAGGATGTAGAATATGCTTTTTAATTATTATTATATTTTAATATCAGGATCCTCTCAGACAAGTGTGGCACAACTTCCCATTACAATCTAAGATTTCTTAAGCAGAATGAAAAATTAAATTGCCTTTGTCTTTAAGGAAATACATGCATACAGGAATCATGTTTATAATATATCTTTGCAACTGTGTAGCACAAAGCATACCTTGAAGAAGCAAGAAGTTATTAACTCAATTTCTGATTTTGAGGAGGAAGAATTCTCTCTAGATTGTTCATACATCAACTAAATTGCACGTGGCTTCAGTAACAAAGGAATCTATTACTTCTCTTCAGACATCTTTACTAGAAGAAAAAGGACATATTCTGAAATATTTCTTTTTCAAATTTGTGAAAGACGACAACTTTCTACTTTATTACATGGCTTTAGTTTTCCCTAATGGCTCTACATTGGGAAATAACAGTCTCCCACACTGTCATTCTCAATATCTTTAAACCCCAGACAGGAATTTCTGGAAAAGAGAAAAGTAGATGAGTGACTTTGCATTATCCAGCCATCTATTCCCAGTGGAAACCAGGGAAGTGCAAGAGATCTATATGCACCTTTTGTATGAGCAATCTGGGGGGGGAGGAGTTTGGGGAATATCTAAGGAGAGCTGCAATTGTGACCCTGTGCATGTAATTGCAAATAGAGGCACTGTTCCTAATGTAATGTACTATCTTTCCAAATAGGAATAAATGTGTTCTTCAAGATCAGAAAGTAAGTAAACTCAGGATATTACATAGCCTATAAATTTATTTTGTATGTTGTTTATAAAATGTTTAAATAACATTCCATAAGATCCTACTTTCTGCAGGTCAGAGCTTAATCTCTGATTCAAGTATCTATTAATATTGTACAACTCAACCAACACATCTAAAAGTCAAATTGAATATTTACAAACATATGCAAATAAAAAGCATAGTTACTTATTTATGACTTTTTTGTCTAAACTGGATAGAGGTTGATTCTTTTTCTGCTAGGCATAATGAGAAGCATTTTATTCTACAGGAATTCTAATTGTGTCCTTCAGCACAAAGAGAGCAGAACTAGATTTAGAAGTTGGAAATCTGAAGGCTATCCTGAAAGCAACTATTTTTAGCCTCTAGAAATCTTTGATCCCAACTAGCTTGAAAATAAACACCTGCAAGAAGCTCATTGAGTTTTATAAGAAAGTAACTAAACAGAATCCCTTCATCCCAGCATAATGAGCTCCAAATCAGTTTAATCTAGTTTTATAAGATGATGTAAAATATAAATTGTTAAAGTGTCTATTTACCTTTGCAAGTCACAGGGAAGAAAAATTTACTTCCCTTACAATGTAATCTTAAATAAACCAGGAAATGCTTCCTCCTAAAATTAATGTATTGAATAAATTAACTGGTGACATTAAAAAAAAAAAAAAGTTATTTGTCAAAGTTTCTTAGTGTCTTATGAACTACACATTAGATATTAGGATATAGAATGCTACAATTACATTAAAATTCTATTTAAAATGAATACCAAAAATAATATGTTTTCTAAACAGCTCTGTTCTTTATCTGTAAAAACACTTTCTTTAATTTCTTATATACTTCTTTATATATTTTTGTATCATTGTTCCACAAGTTAAAAGTATTCAAAAGACTCTCAGGTCTGATTTACATTCATACAGAGAAGTAACTGATATGCCAGAAAATGGTCAGTACAAGTTGATTTGCAAGCACAAAATGAGCTGAAAATGTTTTGGTTAAATACAAGTTAATTTTACATAAATTCAATGCAGGAAAAGTGATAAAAAAAAATGTGTAACTATAAAATGGGCTAAACCTAAAAAAAAAAAAAAATGAAAAGAAAAAGATCTAAAAGTAAAACATAACAGAGGTATAAAGAATTGTTTTAGTGCCTTTTCATCAATGACAATCTTGGCTGCTTCTAAAACCCTTCTAAAAACCTTTGGTTTTTCTCACTATATAATTTTTTATGAATTACTGTAACCTCACGGACCCAAACACACCAATATCCTATGTCAAATAAATATACTTAACATGTAAGTGCATTTATTTAAGGAAGGCTAGTCCTGTTTTGGGGTTTCCTGACATATAGTGGACAAACCTGACGAAGTCTGACATATGTCTAGTCCATTAATATTTTATCTCTCAGTTTCAAAATGTTACTGAAAGTAGTATTTACTGTAGGCTGCTTAAAACTTGATTTAAATAAAAAAACGCTGATTTCTTCAGAGGCTTTTCTACAGTATTACCATATTAATATAGATATAATTAAAAAGAAATTGGTATAATATTTCATTCAAACAAAATATATTACAGTATGCATCAAATTAATTGAATGATTTTCCCTGGGAACAAATGGTAAACAGATAAATATATAAAAATTCAGTTTAGGTATTTTCAGAATATGATGATCCATTTCTAGAGGCATTTAATTTCATATGTTTCTAATTTTGCTTAGAAATTAAATGCAAGACGATATTTTGGTTTTACATGAAAAATCACTATTTTTCACAGTCCCAGTGTATTCTCCAAGTGGTTCCCTACTGCGCTGAAATGAATATTTGAATCCTGAGAAAGAAAGGGAAATTACTATCCACATTTTACAAGTAGAAAGCTGATGCATGGAGTGGTTGTAGCCAAACACTTCCATTAATTCTAGATAGTCAGTATGACTAGTAGCTAACTTCCTGTAGGACTTAAAGCACATATCAATTTATGTACTCAAATACAGCTTTCATTCTCTGGGCCGCATATGTGACTATTCAGCATGTCTGCAAATCAAGCTTTGGAGCCTCAACACAAGCATCCAAAAGGTAAGAAAAATGCAACTAATGGCTGTCTGTAAAAAATCTGATTTAAGTGAATTGTCTATCATCTAGGAATAACTCACACTAGATGCAGAGATAGGTTCCAAGTTGGAATTCAACTGTCTTAATAAGGATATCTCTTTTATTTTTTTCCTGAAAATTGCACTTCTATAAATTCACAGGTGGTCCAGATCCTATGGTGTCTGCCAATCTGGTATTTAACACTGCACTGTAATGTTTGTAATCATCTTGGTATTTCTGAAACATCAAAACTGCATAACTTACACAATTCTCCAGCTCTTCAGACTCTTCATTGAGTGGTTCAGTATAGACTCTGACATTTCTCTTCTTTTGTACTACCACCTAGATTCTCTCTTATTTGTATAGTTATATTAATCCTTTCTGTAATTACATAGCTTGAAAAAATATGAAAGAATAAGTCAAGTGGGTACTCATCTATTTAAAACCAAATTGACTTATATATAAAATAAAGAGTATGGCTTTGGGGTTTTTTTTTTGTTTGTTTGTTTCTTTTTCTGTTGGTAGAACTTATGGTGTTGTATGAGGAGTTAAATTATTAAAGGAGAAAGGCAGAGATATTTTTCTGACTCCCCATATCCAAGCCTGAGCTATGAGATGATCTGGCAAAAGATAAACTCCTATTAGAGTTTCAGAAGTGTGGGAAGACATTTCTCATTTAGTGGTATGTTTCTCCCCACTGACTGTTTTAAATTCCAGATCTACCTGAAGAAAGGTGTCACGTTTGGAAATTTGTTATCATATTAGCATTATATAAATGTGACAGGCAAAATCACTCGGTTGAATGTGATAGAAAGTCTTTTGACTAACATTTATGAGAAAAGTAAGATATGTTCATTGCCATTGGATAATTTCCCTTAGACATTTTCAAAAGTTTGTTAGTAAATGATACAAAAATGATCTTTTGGATGGAATAATTTCAATATGCTGAGAAGAAATACAGACATCTTTACAATAGTGATTGTAAAGATCTAACAAGGTTAACAACAGAAATACTAAACCATAAATGAAATGTCAATGTAGCAGCAGTCATTTTCTCAAAAGCAGTTGTAAAGAATGAAATCTGTCGTTAAATCACATAAACTTGTCACATGAAATCATGTTAAAATAGTTTTCATCTGAATTCAACATTAGAGTGACTTTGAAATTTGTAGGCCAGAAAGCAACAGGTGTATCCATTAAAATACACAAGTACAGCCAAATTCATTATACTGTAACTGTGTGGAAAACACCAGCCTATGCCTGTATAGTCACTGCTTTTTTGGAGGTAATAAAGTGCAAAACTTACCGTGTTGCTTTCTAAAGCCTCACAGATGCTTTTGAGAGTCATATGAATTAGTGTCTGGATTTAGGGAACATAAAGCACTATTGAAATAAAAAATCTGCCAAGTACTACAAGAGTTCAAAAATAGCTTGATATGGCTATTTATGCGTAAGCGAGTTTTGCTATGATCACTATCAGGAAATTACTCAGCACAGATGAAGTACATTTGTTTTTTTACAAGGCTTTTTACCATTTCCTGCAAAGTAGTATGTGAAAGGTAAATCAACATTCAGATGACATGAAACACTATATACATGGGGAAGAAAATGAAATAGTTGAGCATAGTTAGCATTCCTTTAAGTTTTCACATAATTAATTCTTTCTGTATGTATTTATACACATTTTAAATGTACATTCATTTAATTTTATTTATTTACTTATTTGCATCCCATGTCAGGAAGACCTACTTCAAATTACCAAAATTCTGGCAATTCTGGGTATAGAAATGGGTAGAAAAATCATGAACTTACATTCACACTATTTCTGAATACCTGTTACATTATGCAATTGGTACAAGTGCATGATTTAGCAGTGGTTGATATCCTTAAAGTCTCCAATAATAGCAGTTCTATGGCATCTTTTCTTGTTCTTATTTCTTATTATAACTTGTTCGTTTATTTTCTCTGAGGACACAAGTACAAGATTACTGAAGTCTCAACAAAACAATTCAGTGTCACACAAGTGATTCATTTAAACATGGCATAGCTCTCAGAAGATTTTTAGTATGATCTACCATGCCTGTGGGGAAATATTACCTGTATAGTACTATTTCCTGACCTGGAGAAAAAACAAATAGAAGATAATAGTTCAGAATCAGTTATCATAGCAGTGGTTGTAACAGGTCCAAATTAAATCTGCTGTTCTGAAGAATATTTACTTTTTTCAGAGAATCACAGAATCGTAGAATGGCGAGGCTGGCAGTGATCTCTGGGTCACTGAGAAACCTGAGAAAACTGAGACTGAGTTTCCACACTTAAGCCTGGAAACAGAGGTCCCTGAAATTCATATAGCATTTCTTTTTCTTTTCTTTTTCTTTTTTTTTTTAATTATTGCTCTTATTTTATCTTCCTTTACATCTTTGACTAATATTAAATGGATGATGAGGCTAGCTAAGACTAAGGAAAGGGAAATATTCCCCATTTGGTCTTGATTTTACTAAAAAAATTATAAACATGCAACAATGCATAAGTAAGATAAAAAATGATGATGTCTCTCTTCAGTTTAGTTTTTATACAGTCGGAAAAAAACAATAGCTTTGAAATTAGGCTGCCTTTAGGCAACAATGGCTACCAGCATAAGGAATTTAAAAACTACCAGCATTAAAGATGAAAACTGTTATTAATTGTTACTCTTTCATTTCTATTTGATAGACATCCAAGTACAACAAAGTCGGTACAAAGAGATTATACAAGAATTCTGTTCATAAGCAGAAGTAATAATAATAATAATAATAAAAAAAAAAGTAGCGGAAAAATTGCTTCTTATGCAAATTTTCAGTACAAACTCTTTTGCCTCAACATGTTTCCAGTGAATTTGGCATTGATGGGTGGAATTGATGTCAGCATTGAATGTGAAGTTCCTGGTATTGCACGAGCAAGCACATTAGAGTAGCGCAGAATAAGAGGGCAGAAGAGAGTAGATGAGGGACTTCTGTCTGTAAACAGGATCTGCTGGATAAAAGAAAAAGCTTTAATGACTGACTCAATAGGTTTCAATGGTGCTTTTATTTTTGCCTTTTTTTTTTTCACTATATATTTATTTTCACTTTACTCTTCTGGTGAGTCCTTATGCCTAAAGCACACACGCTAGTTGCAAACCTTTCTTCTCATTTATGACATACAACAGTTGGCTGAAAATATATTCAGGATTTCTAGTCTTCAATTGCATTCACCATCATGCAGTGCTATAACACTTAGATTGTCTGTATGTGCACTTCTGTGGTAACAGTCCAAATTGATAGGAAACAATAGAAGATAAAAGTGTGACGTTCCGATGACAGGCACATGATAGATAATTGTTTGGGTTTTTATTTTCTATTTTTAACCTGGCCTCGATCTAGGATGTTTTCTCAGAGACTTAAGGTCTCAAAGGGTGTGGAAATATCTTATTACATTTTCCCCAAAGGAGTTCAACACAACTCCTTCTCTGTTACTGACAATAGTCTGACAAGCCTTGAGGGAAAATGATGAATGTCCATAAAACATGTTAATTTGTCACCAGAACTTATTCTACTGCTAGAATACTGGTAACAAAATAGTTGTTTTTCATCTAAGAATGTTTCATCCTCAACATGTACTATAAAATCTTATAATAGGCCTTTTCTAGAAGGCTTCAGTGATAGGAAGATAGAATCTCAATGTTTGATATATCGTCAGTCCAATCTTGCTTAATTCCTCCAAAGGTGGGGTTAATGGGATTATTTCAGTCACCGATTATAGTCACTTTTGAGATTTTGGTCATTCAAAACATAAAGAAAAGCTGAAATTTTGACAGCTTTCCTTTACAGATTTTTTTTAAATTAAAATCAGAATTCTACTAATATGAGCATCTGCAAAAGAGATATTCTGGCTATAAAGAGATAACTAATTATCAGTTGCTGCTAATGTCAAAAGAATGCTACAAGTTGTGCAAACTTGACAGCCTTTGACTATTTTAAGCAAAATTTGAGATACAAGTTTTTCAGGGTATGACACATATCCATACGTTAATACGGATATGTTAATTCTCCTCCTCAACAGCAGGCTCCTTAACTCTGCAATAGGAAAACAACAACAACAAAAAAGAAAACAGGAAAAAGATTTTTTTTCCTTTTCTCTTTTACTTTCTTCTTCTTTTCTTTTTTCTTTTTCTTTTTTTTTCCTTTTTCTTTTGTCTTTTTGTAACGTAGATTATACACTAGATCCGCAGACCAGAGTACATCCATATAATGTCACTAATCTTGAGGACGTTTGAAAAAGTTAGCTTGCTAAGAAAGGAAAAAATAAAGCCCTTAATCTGTTAGGCAATGAAACACTATGAAAATAAACAGGGAAATAACTTTAGAACTGATCAATCTTTTTAGCACTATACAAATGAATAAAACCTTATTTTTAAGGGGGGGTTGGTTGAGTCCCTGAGATCGGCTGCTTTGGAATCGGCATTGCCAGAGCTGCAGCGGCAGATTTTGAGGTACTGGGGGGTTTTTCAGGAGGTTCCTTTCTCAGGGGAACCGCGTGTGAGTGGAGCGTCCCGGCAGCTCCCAGCAGCTCTCGAGAGAGAGGCTGACGTGGCATGGGCGTAGCCAGGGCAATGGCGTACTCTCCCACGCCCTCAACCCTGAAAAAGCCTCAGGGAGGG
>WBMW01002604.1:0-49550 GCA_013396635.1 Penelope pileata
TCTATGATTCTGTGATATATATTCACTTCTGAGATACAGCAGTACCCAAGGTACCATAAATAAATGGCAGTGGCCAAAGTTATCTTTTACAGAAGCATAACATTTTGGGAGAGTGTTGTACTAGTATTTAACTGTTACATTGAAAATGGGAGGGTCAGAAGCACATCAAACACACTTCCAAAAGCCTGCATCCTTCTTGTCTGTCTCTCACTTTAAACTGTTTCCTGTTCAGTACTTGGAGGGTTCACAAGAAGGCCATATATCACATTCCTGTTTTTTTCTCCTCTTTTATAACCAAGGCTTAACATGTCTCTTCACATCCGCTGCAGTTTTAGCATTATCTATTAATGGCTTAGAGACTGAATAATATCCAACCATCACAAACTTGACCTGACTTCTCACTACAACTGAACCTACGTTTATTTTGTTCAGTGGCTGATTACAGTACATCATAAGCAGTTCCGGCTGTTAATTTGCTAAGAATTCATGGCAGTTACTGCACTGATAGGGGAAGGCTTTGATCTCACTGTTTGTGCTAGGTTTAGACACATTTCAGCGTGCACATACAGATTACTTCAGGCTAATTGTGTTGGCAAATTATGGCTTTATATTCTTTAAGTGATAATGCTTTGTTCTGTGCTCAGTACTCATGAAGTGCCCTTGCTGGCATGGCCAGCCTGACAGTACAAGTCTTAAGTGTTTCAAGCAAAATGTCTATATTCAGCTTTGAGTGCACAGGAGGAAATTCTGCTGAAGTACTGTTCCATCTGGTGATGAGATGCCAAAAGGGTCATACAACAATCCCAGCAGCCAGTCCTCCACTGCATAGCCAGATGACACTGGAAATATTAAGACCACAGCCTGGAAGTTAATCTGTGCTTTCCTGCAGAAACATCATTCATGATTAACATTCAGAACCATTGCCTTCAAAGATGATCTTCCTTTATATGACTGTTTCAGGAGCAGTGGATAACTTTTAAATGTGACAAGCTATCTTTCTGCTAATATTTCTAATGCAACATGCCTAGGTACCTGTCTGACCAAAACTATTGGAGTAGTGTACCAGAGACTGTCAGTTTTAAGATCCCTGGATGCTTTAACTTGAAGACAGACTCACTCCAGCTCCACTGCAGACTGTTAGCATACCTGCGTCACCCTTGGCAGGTCAGGCTGACTAAGCAAGTCTCCAGCTGCCATTCTAGAAAGAGGAACATTACCAACTACCAGATACAGATGTGGAATGGGCAGTAATGAGTTCACCAAGTTACAAGGAAAACAAGTAGAATGCTGCTTCTCCCAGACTGGAACTTAGGCACTGATCCAGTTATGCAGAAGCCAGTGAAACCATCCCATCCCTAGGGATGTTCAAAGTTAATGCAGCCTACCAGGCAAAAGTGGTACAAACACATCGGTGAAGAGCCAGTGAATCCTCCCTAGCACAGAATCACAGAATGGTTCAGGTTAGAAGGGACCTTAGAGATCATCTTGTTCCAGCCCCCCTGCCATGGGCAAGGACACCTCCCACTAGACCAGGTTGCCCAAAGCCCCATCCAGCCTGGCTTTGAATACTTCCAGGGAGGGGGCATCCACAACTCCTCTGGGCAACCTGTTCCAGTGTCTCACCAGCTCTTCTTTGGAAGAGAAAAATTCCCCACTGAGTCATTAAGGGAGAGGCTGGAGGGGGTTGGTATCCTGGGCAGCCATGGGTTTGTTTGGTAAAGAGCACAGGGCCTTGGAGCAGAAGACCATCACATAGCAAGCTTTGTGTCCTAGCCATGATTAGTTGCGAGAAGGAATACTAAATTCCTAACATACCTTATTCAAGGGACAGGGTAGCAAGTAACAGCCAGGGACATGTTCAGTAAGAATACACCACAAACTAAAGAATGGGTCCAAACACAGCAGCACTAATATAGAGATTTTATTTCAACTGTATTGAGTTGTACAGCACATTTTGTTTGTCACAATGCTATTGAACTGATTTTAGAGTTTTTGGCCAGCACATTGTGACGCTGAAACTCACAAGAGCTAAAAGCAGTTTAGACTAATGGCCTGAACGGAAGGGCCAGGAGTACCTAGTTTCTGGCTTCCTTATTGCTTGCAGTCATTCCAACATGTGCAAAACAGGAGCAAATTCTTCTGCCAGCCCAATGGTCTCTCTTCCATGTCTGGTAATGACTGCAAGGTACAAGGCAGGGGAGAATCTGAAGCAATTTGCCTTCTCGTCCCAAAGCCATATTGGTTTTTCCCAGTATGGAAAAGAAGCAGAGTCCAAGTAAGTACAGGGTCTTCAGATGATGCTAGCTTTGTTTGCACTATTGGGATTTATAAAACCAAAGGATGACATTTCAAAGTGCAGGAACGGGTCATTACTCCATTCCCTCTGATGGAGATGACAAACCATTAGCAAGAATCTGGGAGATCACAACAGCGTAAAGTACTTTGCCTTGTTAGACCAAATGCCCTCACAGATCTTCCCTCCCAACACATAAAGTCTCAGCTCATGATGTGCAGAATATATAGGACATTTTCATGTTGTTGAGAAGAAAACCTGCATTTCTGTAAAGAAATTCAAACTCCCCACATTCAAACTCTTCTTCCTCACTAATATCTGCAGATCTCTTAGAAAGGAGGCAGGATGGATACTCCCACAGAGATCTAGGGATTAAACAGAAGCTCACCCAAACCCCAGTTTCTTTCTAAAGCATTCTTTCTTTCTAAACCCAGTTCCTTTTTTTTTTTTTTAAAAACTTTTTTTTTTTTAAAACCCCTTTTTTTTTTTTTTTTTTTTTTTTTTTTTGGAATGAGCTGGGATTTCTACCCTCTAGTTTAAGGAACAAGCAGAGAGGCAGTTACAAGTTGGCAACTCTGAGCTTTGACCACTGTACAGGAGATAAAAAAGGAAGTCAAATTCAAGAGTCATTTTAGGTAGCACTGGGGCAAACCAAAGATATTGTTTCCACCACTGAACAGATGCCACATGTCACGTTTATCACTGTAGCTTGGTTGTACATCCTAAAGTGAAAAGCACAGACCATAGTGTCTATGTCAGCCAGTGTCTTTCCCCACCCCTGTTTTGGTATCAATGCTTCATTCTCCCTTTTTCGGGTTACATTAAGTGCACAGAAATATATAGCAGCATTTGGACTGAAACCCTCACATACACCAGACAGCACATTCCAGGAGGTAAAACAACACGTTATGGCCTATACCCTCAAGGTATCAAGTTTTCAGGATACAGAGCAGTAGGAAGTGGAGAGCTGAGGGCAGAAAAGGGGAGGAGGAGCAACACAGGAACACAAGTTCTGTTTCCATGCCAGGAGAGGATCAGGGTGCCATTCTTGTGTTAGCACCAGGCTGTGACACTACTGCAGACAAAGCAGACGGGCAGAGCAGGAAGTGAAAAAGCCAATCTCCCATCTTCCCACACTGCTGGTGGGCAGGGACAAAGTCAGGTGCATTCACCAATCCTAGTGGAGCAAGAAAACAGGCAAAATCTGCTCGGCCCATTTTCAGCCAGAAGGAATTTCTCTTCAACACTCAAGAGAAAATCAGTTAGCGATGGCTAATGAGTCTTGTTCACCAAGCTGATCACAAATCACACTCATGGAAAGAGAATCTACAGAACTGCTCCAGGCTGAGGCCCTTCCAAAGCACATGGTACCACCTCAAGTCTGCTCTCTTCCTTCTTGTACAGCAGCCTGCCTTTGTTGGGGGAGCTGGTTCTAAACATGCCTTTCTATTGCTTTGGGGGTACTTTGCACAGGCAATACCTGTGAAAACATTGCTTTCCAGCCCACAAAAGAAAGAGGTTGCAATCCCCTCTTTTGCCCTAGGTCATCAGACTACAATGTACGGTCCCACCGGTACCAGAGTGGGGACACACCACACTCTCTAATCTGAGCTCCTCTGCTCCAGTCTGACGAAGACTGTTGAAGACAGTGCATTCAAGCTTGGTGTTCAAGTGTTGCACCAAAGGCCTTCACAATTACAGTGGAGGCAGAGTCACCCTTCAAACCCATGAGAGAAAAGGCTGGGCTTAGACAGGTCCCTTGTCTGGCATTCAGCTGGAAGCTGTGGCGATGGGCTTCTTCAGATGTTGGCTCATGAGCTCCCTGGCACGAGACACTTGGATGTGGTCATAACAGGAGTTACAAACGAGGACAGGGTCGTACAACTGCTGATCAGGGATGGGCAACTTCAGATGGCAGCAACCAGCACAAAACACGTTCCCGCAGTTCCTGTCAGGAAGCAAGAAAGGCAGTGAGAAGAGAGCTGGGAACGCCACAGCAAAATTTCAGCAAGCGCAAAGGATCCAGTTTAGGATCAGAAGGATCAAAGACCTTGGGGAAATGGAATCAAGAACAATGCAGCAGACTGGAAATCTGCAGGGAATTTATGAGGCCTGGTGAGTAAAAGAAAGTCCTGACGCTTTCTCCTCAGAGGTGGAGGGGACAAACATGGCAAACAAGCATTTTGGGAGGTTTGAGACACAGGAAGAGAAGAAGAGTGGAACTGCAGCAGAAATGTTGTTTACCTGCAGTGATGCCTCCGTTTTGCCAGCCAGAATTCACAATCGCAGTTAAAACAATGCGAGGCCATGTGGTCTGGAACCCACCGCGTGACCTAGGACAAACACCAGTTCTCATCAGCTCTGAGTGTAACACCACAGTGACCAGGTCTCAGGATCTGAATGCAAGCTGAGATGTTGCTTCGGACCTGAACAGGCCAGCCCTGAGAAAGCCCATCCCACAGGTCCCCTTCTGTTGGATGCAGCAGCTGAGGATGCAGCAGCCTCTTCCCCTTGCCCTAAAGGACAAGGGTTGCTGCTCTCAGCCCTGCTTCCAGCCCATTCTCTGCTGCCATAATCATGGAAATTAGCTGTCAGAAAGGAAACATCCTCTCCAGCTGCATTTACAGCTGCTGTAACAACACACGTACCTCAGTCTCCTTCTTGTCAACAGGCTCCCAGCTTGCTTCTGACAAACAGTCTTCACTATGCTCAGAGCAGAAGTCCTCAGTGTCACTGCCATCTGATTCCTTCAGACATGTCTGCAAAAAGAGACCGAGTCACTAATCTTGCCCAAGGGCATTCCCTCTCTGGCCGCACAGTGCTTGTGAAGGGCACATGGGTGGCTCCACAGTTCCCATACAAGGAGCATTTCAAGACTGAAGCATTTATGACCACATAGGAGCCATTGCTTGCCCCCAGGGAAGCAGAGGTACCTCCGGGAGGCGTGAGGACATGGCTTGTGGACAAAAGGGGAATTGGGCTGAAGAAGCATGGTAATGGTCTTAACCATCCACTCTGAAGGTAAGAACATGAATGTGTGTTGGAGAGGGCAGCGTGAGGGGGTGTGCAGGAACCGCTGCTGGCCGTGGGCTGCACGGCTGGGGCTGAGTGTTAGAGGCAGTTACTTACAAAGTCATCCTCGTAGTCCATGGGCGGCTCGGCCGGCGGGGCACAGAAGTGGCGGATGTCCAGCCTCAGCTGCAGCTCCCGCACCTGCCTGCGGAGCTGCTCCACCTCCTGCTTGTAGCTGGCCTCGATCTGCCGCAGCCGGTGCTGAATCACATCCGTGGGGAAGGGGAGCCCATCATCATCCAGGTAGAGAGGAGGCACAGGAGAAGGGCATTTTGGTGGCACGTGCTTGGGACCAGACGCTTGTTTCAGGTGGCACGGTAACCAGGAACGGCTGGGCTTCCCTGCAGAGCCTGTAAAATGCGTGCTGACGTGGCCAGAGCACACTGAGCCTTTCACACCTTCCCTGGCAGACCACTGGCCACTGAGGCACAGGCCTGGTGCCCGCAGCTGTTTGCTGCTTAATCTCTTGCTGCAGCAGCCATAGGAGAGGAGCTGTCTGGGTGCAGGCTCCCCATTGGGGAGCGATGTCACCATGCCTTGAAAACTGTCCCAGTTGGACCCCAGGAAGGAGAACTCGCTGCTTTGGCTCTGGGAAATGGGCTTGCGCCACTGCTCTAGCAGGACTCTCCCTGGCCGACAGGGCTCCTCGCAGTGCCCCTTCCTTCCAGCATTGCTTTTGCTGCTGTCTTCATCTGGGCAGAGGATGCTCAGCTTCTGACAAGGAGCGCTGGGTGCCAGCAACTCCTGACTGGGAATGTCTTGGCAGGTGGTGTTTTTCTTGGAGCAGCCTCCTCTACTGGATGCCAAGCCAGTAGCCTTCAAAGGTTCCTGGGAACAGGATTCTAGTTGCTTTCCAGAGCTGGTGGGAACCCTGTCAACATTTTCCTGTTTGGAAGGATTTGGAGCTGGATGTGCGCCATCCAGTTCCTCCGTGTGTGTTCTGTTTCCCTCTTCTGTCTCCAGAGACACACCACTTGCTGGCACAGATGCCCAGCTGCTCAGCTGCTTGCTTTTTCTGTCATGCTCAGCGCTGCTGCTGAAAGCACTGCTGGCTTGCAGGGGGGCATTTTCCTGCTGTTCCTCCACCTGCCGTGTCTCGGTGGCAGCCACCACGCTGCCTTCTCCCATGTGCAACTCGGCTCCCTCAGCAGCAGCATGCCTGGCTTCCAGGCCCACCCGGACCTCCTGACAGTGGTTATTCAGGTTTGGATCACTGGATGTGCGGGTCAGCGGGCTGCTGGAATCGCAGGCTGAAAGGAGGTCATCCATAGATCTTGTCTTTGGTAATCTGGAACCCCAAAGCAAAGCAAATCTCAGAACAAAACTCCTGAAACTTCCCTCATTTCAGCCGTAGCTGAGATAAAGGAAATGTCACAATTTCCAATCTAATTGGAGATTGTGGGGTGGGTGGGAGGAAGGGTGCAGCAGCACGAGCTGAAATGCAAAACACTACAGCCTGGCATCCACAATCTGCCATTGTAGGTGCAGCACAGAGCTGTACATGTTCTTCTCCAAGTGGCTGGGACAATGCTACAGAACTCTTGCTCCCCACAGCAAAGATAATGAGCACAACAGGTAAAATAGAGGAACTACAATGAGCAAGAAGGGAAAGATGACTGTGGGTAGGAGGCAGCTGGAGACTGGAACTCCAGACTCTTACCTGTCCAAACATCTGCCACTGAACTCCTGGCTCTGAGATCCAGGGGGCATGTAAATGTCCATGTCACCCTGCCCCAGAGGGTGTGGGGAGGAAGCTGGGAGATACACCGCTGTCCAGACGTGCAGTGCTCGCACGTGGCACACAGGATGCAGCACCTGCAACAACCGCTGTGGTTAGAGATGAACACAGAAGGAAACCTCTCCAGTCTCTCCTCATACCCCTTGGTGCCTGGCAGGGGGAGAGCCCAGAAGGCAAGGCAACAATCAATACTCACCTGCTCAGACCCTGGCATATACAGAAGATTGTGGAAGTTCTTATTGCCAGCCCGCAGGAGGGACCACACGGAGCAGGTACGCTTGTAGATGTTGTGCATCTCTCGCTCACATGGGCTGTTCCCAAGGAAGGTCCCATAGAGGCAGGAATACGTATGCTGCACCAGCTTCACCTGCAGCATCAAAAGGAGAACAGCTGTCAAGGCCATTGGGAAGTGGTGTTGCCTGTCTCCAAGAGCAATGTCTTCCACTTCTCTGGGATGGTTCATGCACTTCTCACCCTGCTGGTGACCTTAGTGCTGTCTTCTCTGTCACACAGGGCAGGACAAAGAGAGCATAACAGGCACTTTGGTTAAAGTGAAGTCAACAGTCAACTAATACCATATCTGTTACCCTAAGCTGTATTATTTGGTAAGACAGAGATTAAATAACTATCATTTCCCCAATTTTTTTCTTAAATGTCTGAGAGATGCAAATAAAGCTTTTGATTACAGTGCTACTGATGGTATCTGAACTCACTATGCTAGAAAGGAACCTGGAGAAGAAGCAGTTCAAAGAAACTACAGAATTGAAAACCTTAATCACTGCCCAGTCTGTGTGGTACTCCAAGCCTGCAGTCCCCCCTGGAGATGGAAGAAATTGCAAGCAGCTAAAGAGAAGCTGTCAGCAGCACTGCACATACAGAAAGAACCAGGTCAGAATGCCACAACTAAAGGGCAGAGCTGAACCCACATGGTACAGGTATGCCAGGAATGCCAGCAGAGTGCCCTAGCAGTACTCAGACACTTTCCTATTTTTAAATAATTCAATTTTTGTTTACTTTCAACTATAACGCCATAAAATAGCATGGCCTTCTCTCTGCCTCTGCTCACAACTGGTAAAGAAAAAATAAATATTTGCATGCATATTTCTTACCAAAAACGCTTCATTGAATTCAAAGAGGCAAGGAAATTGCTTCAGAAGCTGATGAACAGCATCCAGCCACTGGAGGAAAACTGGGCACTGCTCGTTCTGATCTTCCACCTTCTCCTGGTGACCACAGCGATCACCAAATTTGTGGCCAAAATCCAGCCAATCTGATTCAACAAGCACCTGGAAACCCTGTGAATGAAAGAGAAAACCAACTGCAGGCAACTCTGCTGTAGGCACCCAGCAAGACAATGCAAGCCCTATCTGCCAGCAGTGGCCAGCCATCTCAGGACCTCTGCAGGTCTGGAAAGGAAACTGTATTTGTGTTTGGTTTGGGAGCAAAGCTACTTGAAGGTCAGAGGCTTTCAAACACAAAGCAACAACTGTTATTTCTATATGACAAACAGCCTTGAGGAAAAATATAAATAAATAGAATAAGCACAAGGAAGAGCAGGGAAGTAGCTGCACACAACAGGTTATTCAGCAAAGCACCATTCCAAACTGGCAATGAGGCATACAGTTCACTGAAATAGGCAGGAAGAGCATACAGAAAAACTCAGTGCCGGTAATAACAGCTCTGAAGTGTCAGTAAGCTAATTGCCAAATGCAGTTCTGCTCCTTTTTGCTAAGACTCAGACAAGACCTGGCATTTGACAGACATGACATAGCAGAGTAGTGCAACGCATACCTCCATGGTCCTGTAGTAAGGGTCCAGAAGAATCTTTGCCAGTGCTACAATCTGTGGAGTCCTATCCCAGCCGTCAGAGCAATGAACCAGTACTGGACGCCCTTCTCTGTCAACTGCACTGGAGACCAGCACTGCTGCCTTCAGCATGACAGAAAGGTGCTGCAGCCACTTGGTGCTCTCCAGGGCTGAAAGCCAGCTAGAAGGCAAAAAGCAAGAAGATGGTTGCTTAGTCCTCCAGTGAAAAAAATAATTAACCCAAGTCTTTTTGGTGTCCTCAATGAAAATAAAGTCTCTTTAAAAATATGTCCAAAAGAGGAGTCAGCCAGCTTGGGAATAACTACAAACCAACACCTAATTTCAATTTTTCCCGGATAGCTACATTTCTGAAACATAGATACTAAGTAAGTGATGCAATCCGTTCTGCAATACCAGGGACCAAAACAGGCAGTGTTTAAGCACTGTGAGCACCTTCCCCTCAACTAGAACAAGGTGACTTACTTGCTGGGGTCTGGCACCTGACTGCAGACGGCACGCAGATACTGGAAACTGTTCCGGATGGAGTGGATGTTGGCCATGCCCATGAACACAACCTCACAGTTTGGGTAATACTCTGAACACAAGAGAGACAAAGAATCAGAAACAGCTGCTGCTAATGCAGTGACTGCCTCCATGCAGTTTGTTTGTTCCTCCACAGCAGCACTACTGATCTCCAGCAGCATATAGGCAGCTTTTCTAGAAAACCCTTTTGGGCCAGCAGCAATCTATCTGGAATAACAGACTCTGCATGAGTGAAAGGGGAACCTGCTCCCAGAGACTGAGCACCAAGATGCCAACCTGCCCCAAGCCATGCTCCAGGACCCAAACTGTGCTCCAGGACCCACTCAACTCAGCAGGCTCAAGAGGCGCGGGGGATGCGCTCAGCCCCGCATACCTTCACACTCGCAGCCTCCTCCCTTCGCCCTGTTGGCCACAGCCGCGGTGTAGGACCTGGCATCAAGGATCAGCAGCTTCTGAGGAGTGCCCGTGTTCTCCACACCCGAACACGCAGTCAGGGACGAGTCTGCAGGGAGAGCACAGGCTGAGCTGCCGCACCTCCCTCCCTTTGCAACAGCCCAGCGCAGCCATGTACAATCCCAGAGACCCAGCCCACACACAGGGCCCAGACTATGAACCTGGATATTGGGCTTAAATCTTGCATTGTAATAGCCCTATTAACAGCAACAACAACATGCAGGTGTAGGGAGTGCTGTATAATGCACAATAATTTAGGAGACAGCAGAAGGGAGTGTGTTGTCTCACCAAAGTCAGCCTCACAGGCCTCGCTGCCATCGCTGCTCCCGTTGTGCGGCACGCCACCAGGTACCTTCGCTCCAGGGTTCAAGGCACAGGCTTTGGCAATAGATGTCACAAGATACTCATCGTCAGCGTTCCGCCAGCCCCACCAGCTGATTTCAGGCTGGCTGCAGCGTGCAATCACCGCCCCGTTGCGTACGTGTCTGCAAAGGAAGTGAGAGCAGGGGGAAGCCCCATGGAGGTGAGGGACACCCCTGGGAACCTCCCCACTCACCCAGCACTTGGGCAACCCTGCTCTCTGATTCAGCCACTGCATCTACTCCTGCAGTCCAGCAGTGGAAGAGGGCAGGGCATTTCAAACAGTCATTATTCATAACAACAGCAGTGACAAGGAGGCTGTCACTCAAAGAAGACAGCTGTGAGCAGCACAGGAGTGCCAATGGAGCTGGATCAGCTGGCAAAACAAGATCACAGCGGAGCAGGTGGCTGCAGGAGTGGCCATCGGGAACACGCGGCAGCAGCTCGGGAGCAGCCCAGGGCTGATGGCAGGGCCTGGGGTCAGGACTGCAGCTGAAATGAACGGGGAATTACTGCAGCGAGCAGGAAGCTGCTGGTTGTTTGAGCCATTATTATCTCAAGAAACGAGACAGAATTTCAAATAGTTATAGCTGTACTTTGGGAAAGTCACAGTTATTTATTGTAATACTGTTCTGTTCTTCCATTGTCACTTTTTTTCCTCCTTACAGGACACACTGGTTGTTAAACCATTTCATTTATCGCTTGTAAGTTAGAAGGATTAGCTCACTCAGCATCAGACTAGCTGGTTTCTGGGTGGAGGCCTGAGCCAGTGCTTATTAATAACCCCTAAAATATGAACCCTACCCTGGCTGTAGGCCTGAAAGAGAGCTAAGGGCCTGAAAGAGGGCTAAGTCTGCATTTTTCACATGAACATGCTTGTCAAGTGGCCTGGAAAGGGAATGGGTTACTATGTGACAACGTTTGCTGCTGCTGCAGTATTACCCATGAGAGTGCATAGCTGACTGGAAAACATTGCAGAGGATCTCATGATACTGAGTGATAAAAAAGCATATAACATTTAACGTTAATTAATGAAGAGTATTTACAGATGACCAAGAAGTATCCCAGCTATGACATAAAATCAGCCGCCACACCTCAGAGACTTTGAAGCCACTGTGGGGTTCTCAGAAAGCCTCAGCTCAGTGCCCAAGAGAAGCACAAAATTTAAGAATGTGCCAGGAGTTATTTGGAAAAGAATACGACAGAAAGCATTATAGCACCACATCTTACACCTGCCATTTCTCACCAATCCACCCACACCAGGACAGCTGGCAGGCTCACTGCCACACTGATGGGGAAGCATAAATACTTAAGTCCATGGTGGGTATGGTCACCAAGTGACCATAAAACACAATCCCATGTTCTGAATATATGTGGCAGCTGAATCTAAGGTGCCAGCTGCTGCAAAGGCACTGCAGGCAGAACACCTGCATCCCTGTCCTGTGTGCTACACTCCCTTGAGATGCTATCCCTGGTGCCTGGCCCTTCTCAGGGAGGGGATGAGAAACCGGATGGTCCTGTACCTCGATTCTTCCTCACAACAACACTCGCCCCTCCCTGCCTTGCCGCCCCTCATGCAAGACTTCTCTGAAGATGAGCTAGAGTGAGAACAAAGAGGTAGATAAAGTACCTGACAAACAACATCCAAATATTTTTCGTAGGTCAACACCTCTGGAAAAGTAGCACTGGTGGCCAAGTAGAAGATGTAACAGCCTAGATCCTAAGGCACACTAGCACCAAGCCTCAACCCAGCACTCAAAGGCTCTTCAGTTGCCAGTGGGGCTCTGCTGTCCCACAGCAGATGCCACTGCTTGTTCACATTATTTGCTCTAAGGCAGCACACCCAGAACACACCGAGGCTTTGAATTTCTTCTAGCGATGGTGCACAGCACCTCACCAACAGCTGCTGTGTAGGAATGCTTTTCCTTCTCAGAGATGAGATTCTCCTACAGCAACTTGTCAAAAATTTTTTATTGCTAATGATAGCTCACAGATAATACTGACGAAGACTCTAAACTGAAGACTTCCAAAAGAAATAACATTCATGTTCAGCTCAAAATACATTGGAGCCCTTTTCTTCTGGTGCCATCCTCTGCTGCGGTTGTTTTGCAAGGCAAGGTGCAGAGTTGCTCCCAGGAGGGCCGTTTCTGGCTTCAGGATCCCTGCAGCATGGTTAGCACTGACGGCAGCAGAGGCTTTGTTTATATTAGTAAGTGAAATGGAGCCAAGGTGTGGACCTGAGCACCGGCCTGTGATCACCCAAGCCTGTTTGTTAGCACACCCACAGCTTTTGGCCTGTGCCAAGCAGCACTTTCCCAGACAGTGCCTCAGCACGTTTTTGGGACATGCAGGTGCCATGCCATGACTGCTCCCAATCACCTGTCTGGGTGTGATGGCTGTGCTCTGGGCACAGGGGGTAGAGAAGGACTTCAGCTGTGTGGATGGAGCTGTGTGGGGTCACCTGCCATCAGTGGTGGCTGCTTGATGCAGTGCCACAAACGTGGCCAAAGTCACACTGCATTCAGAGAACTTCTTGGTTCCACAGACTTCCAAGCAGTGCAACAAATACTGGGCAGGGCATGGTCTTGAGGTAATCAGTTTCAAGAGACATAACGATGTGCTAATAAACACAAGGAAGCATGGCCAGCATCAGTGAACATGAAGTCATCAGTAAGCAGAAAGTGCAGCAGGTGCCAGTGGAAGAGCCAAAACCAAAACTGAGCCTGCACTGAACTCCCCAAGCCAGGGGAGCGCCCACAGCTTGGCTCCGCACACGAAGCATTTCAGTTATTTTATTACTGGAGGTTTTCCTCAAGGAAAAATGAACCTTTCTTGAAACTGGAACAGTGGAAGGTGCCATAGTATTTTAACTCATGCGGACATTATTCCCTAGGGATCCTCAGTTTGATCTTGATGACTCAAGACCCTTTCAGAACCCAAAGCCCCGTATTTAATCAGTTCACCTTTTTCTTCCACAGTCACTCAGAGCACAAAGCTAGAGCACATTGATTCCTTAGCATATGCCACCTGACCCATAGCAACCACCCAGAAAGCTGCAACTAAGAGTGTTCCATTTCCCTGTCTGTTACTCCGGCCCTAAGAGCACTCCTCCACAAGGCAGAGTGGAGCAGCTTAGCTTACAACATGGGGAACAGTTGTGAGAGGGTTTCCAGAACAGCTGCCTCTCAGTGTCACCCACGGGTTCCCACCTGTGACGCATGTCTGCAAGAGCTCTCACTTCCCAGGTCTCCAGGGGAGAGCCCTGGCCCTCTCAGCATGACCACAGGGCCCCACACCCTCTGCTATGGGGCTGGAGCAACGACTGCCATTTGCTCACTGCTTTCCTGATGCTCACTGCAGCGTGGGCACAGATAAAGGTGACTGGGAGCATCCACGAGCAGCTCTCTTGCTAGCACAGTCCCAAGGACTTCTGAAGGTGGCTGTGCAGACAGTGCAGTAGTGAGGAGCGGCCGGCACACAGCACCCGTCTGCCTCTGTAGGCAGCTAAATAATTAATTGCATCCTCTGTGCTGCTTTAGAAGTGAACCATGCCTGGAGGCTCCTGCATCTCCACTGTGCAGCTCCACTGAAGACTCAGCGATGGAGACCTGTATTTCTGCTTTGCTTACCAACTCAGTTATACTTTTTGTGAGGAAACTGATAACGTGATACATTTTTGGTGTCACACTTTTACAGATCTGTCTGTCAGGCAGTGAATTCAGCCACGTCCTCCAGAAGCTCTGACCTCTACCAAGTAGTCCTGTGGAGGCTGAGTCCCTTGGCGCATGCACCCAAGCCCCTTTGTCCTGAGCTGTGGGTGAGGAGGAGCTGAGCAGGATGTGTGCATTTCTCCCTTTCCCTTGGTACAGCATCAGGCACTCCAGAAGCAGCCATGGCCCTCACGGGCTCTCCTGGCCAAATGGTTCCATTTGTTTTAGCAAAGGCTAGAACAGTGCACGGAGATGAGAGAGAGATGGCGAAGGCCTTGCCCCATCTTGTAGCATCACTCATCAGCACCTTGTAATCTGATCCCAGGCTGCAAAGGGCTGCAGCTCAGCCTGTAAATTACTGGGTATCCCTACAGTGATATTATACAGTGCTGAACAAAGTAATTTTAAGAGAGTAGCAAAAAGACATGGTTTTGCCCTGGGGTAGGGAAGCACACTGGGACAGTCTCCAGAGCCAGACCAATTTTAGCAAAAGTAATCTCAAACACAATTAACTTCTTAGCTGACTTGGCTACAAAGAGGGCAAGGCTCCATACGATAACCAGCACTCATTATTCCTCTGCTGTAGAATTTAGTTCTTGTAGAAACAACACACTGTGTTTTGCCAGCATCTAATAGCATGCAACACAAACCACGTAACACGAGGAGGTACAGTTAAGGTATGTGTAAATATACTGTTTTTACTTCCTGGCTTTACTGCTTCCCAGGACTTTGCCATGTTGTGCAGCTCTGATATTTTCAAAACTTTTTATATTTGGATTTAATAATTGCTAACACCAAATCTAATGCTAGAAATCACATCACAAGATATGGCGGCTGGGTGAGGTAGCTTCCTGCACACCTATATGACCAACTTCCCATTTGTTTCAAACATGCCAGTCTCCTAGAAGATGTGTTTAATGAGAAATCACCCCCTGCCCTGAAAAGCCCTGCTTTACTTGCTGCCTGACTTCATGCATGCTCAAATACAGTGATGTTTGGAAGGCTGCTCTGACCAGGGACTAGGTATTCTCCATATTTACCAGCTATTGAACCAATGACATTCAGCGAATAACCTTTCATCCTCCCTGTTACCTGAATGTTTACAAACTCTCAGAACTCACTCAGAACAGAAATGATTTGCAGGTGGGTACGGAAAGGTATATGCAGGCCCTCTTACCTGGCTGATGGAAGGCCCACACGCCAAGCTCATTTTGGCCGTGACAAAGAAGCTAGGTACATATCAACTTGTGAAAATATTTTGAAACTCAAAGAACGAGAACCTTAATTTGACAAGGCGTTCTTGCTGAATCTCCCACAGGGGGAAAGTCACCCCCATCCTCAGATCTAACTGAAAGCAAGAAAGCAGCAGCAGTGACCAGAACACGTTTCTCCCTTTGGGAGAGCATCATGCTTTGCCACCACAGACCAAGCTCCTAGACCTGCCTGCAGGGCGGCTGTTGGGGGCCTAGGGAGAGCCCTGCTTTGCTTTCATGTTTACCTGTATACAACCACAGGGATCCTTTTCCATGACCTGAATGAAGCCACGTTCTCTAGCTCCTTATCAGTGATCCAGACAGGCACCAGCAGCTTCTGGGGATAACTGGAACAAAGCCTGGAAAAAAGCAGCAAGGCAGAATGAGGACTCAGCAACCACAGTCTGTACCAGAGAAGTTGTACAGAGACAGTGCAGGAACAGTCCACATTTACCCAAACGGCATGAAGGACTTTGGCTCTTCCTCTTTGTATCTGTCTCAGTACAGTTTCAACATGGGTAAAGTGACCCAAAAACTGCTGTCAGAAATGAGCTAAAAGACAACTTCCCTTCACATCAGGCCTCACCTTTAGGCCCAACTACTTTCCCAAGGATGCTTCTGGAACATGCTCAGGATTTAAATACACGAGGGCTTATGTGGGATTTCAGTTTTCTCGCAGCACTTACAAACCCAGACAGACACACTGCTTGCAGTCAATGATTAGCTGGCACTTGCAGGTCATCACTGCCAAGCTTTACACACCTCTCTGCAGCAAGGACCTGACTCTGCCCAGAAAGATTGCAATGATGATTTGGTGTGTGCTATAATAAAAATGATACTGAGGGAGATCTGAAAGCACATCTTACTTCGTGAGGTGCGAAAAATCACGTTCCTAGCACAGACCTGAACATGTGCCAACAGTGAGATAAATGTGATGGGCAAGTCCCTACCCATCTGGTCATCAGGGGAAACTCAAAGCCTGTGTCCAGCTAAGGCAGAGGGGACAAAGTCTTTAAGGAGCAGAGCTGCATTACCAAAGGAGTCCCACATCTGAATGCACTGCAGTGCAAAGCAGTCTGGCTGAAACCGAGCTTTGATTGCAAGAACAGGAAGGAGCAATAGGATTACAAATGCTTAACTCCCAGTAAAACATTAAAAACCCAACTGTAAGTACATTAACAGCAGGACAAGAAGGGCCCCAAGGAAAAGAGGGGGAAAGGCAAACAGCATGCTGCGGAGAAGGGCTGAGAGCAATCCAAGCAAAATGGAGCACATGAAAATCCAGGAGTGCAGGGGCTTCCTGGTTACTGCAGCAACTGTTCTGCCCCTGGGCTCTCAGCATGTGGCTACATGCAGGGCAGCTCGCAGGCTCAGAAACAAAGCACTGCCTGCATGCTGGACCCACTGAGCCCCGCTGCTCCTGCAGACACAGCCCTGCCCACAAACATCAAAGAGAAGCCTCAGCTCTAGGTTATAGCCCGCATGGCTTAGAAGGAATGTTTCAGGGCTGGATATCCCAGCCGGTGGTAATGGGCATGATACAGTGCTCAGTGCTGCCTGGTTGTGCTGCTGGCACGGACCTGCCTGCCCTGCTAGGAGTTGTCACCTCACGTGGTATAGAGACAGCTTCTCAGAAAGCCCTGAGAGAAGGCAAGGTCAGTCTGTGGGGTAACAATAGGGCACAGAAGGGGAATCCAGGAGCAAGACTAAAGCTGTCAGGTAAGAAGCTGAAGACCCAGCCAGGACATGTGTGGTAGCACTTTGAAGTGCTTCATATTCCATGTGTGAAATTGGTCAGGAAATTAAACACACTGACATGCGATCAGGAACAATGGTATGTTGAAAAGAGTTAGTACCTTCTAGGATCTGGAGGAACTTTTTGAATAGCTGCAGTCCGTAAAAGAAAACCTTCATCTAAATCAAAACAGAATCAGTTTTGTCGTACTTCAGATGAAATGTTACGGGAGATGTCTTAAAAACTGGGGAGAGTAAGTAGAGGAGAGTTTCAGTACAGGAAAATATCCTTTAAGAGTTAAGGCACTAAAGAGCTGTACCCTTACAAAAACGATAACAAATAAGTCAATAAATTTCACTAGGACACAGGACAGCCTCAAGAAGTGAAGTCAAATTTAAGGAGGGTGCACAAAACCAGGCAATGAGATGAAGACAAACAGACCCATGCCTCTAAGGCCAGGATCCCAAGGCTAAAATAAACTGAAAAGCCAGGATAAAGGACTGTGTTGGCTTAAGAGCACATTATAAACTTGGTACAAGGAAGATTATCAGTGGTACCTCACATTTCAGAGTAGAAGCTTTGTAGGAAGACCAGAATAGACTGAGCCAGCAAACAAAGTCCAGTCTGTTTCGAGAAAACATGAAGGTAAAAGCGTGAGGCCAAGAGTTACCAGCATCAATATGCAATGCAGGAAGTGCATGGACTGAAAGCCCAAGCCTAAAGAGAACTGTAAGAGGATAGCACTGGGGATACACTCCCAGCCACAGAAGCATGGCAGCAGTAACACCCATGGCAGGCTGAGAGAGATTCAGAAAGGCTGCAGGGGCAGAAATGGCAAGGAGGCTTGTATAGCTTCCACATAAAATACGTTATCATCATGATAGCACAGGAGACAAAGGCTACATTTTCAGACGTGATCAGCTGCTTCTTGGTGGTACCAGCCAAATACCACAGAAGATACAGAACTCTTCCTTTGGTCCTAAGCACGTGCAAAGCTGCTCCAAAGCAGAGTAGCAGAAAAATGGCTTTGCTGCAGTGATCATCACACAGTCAAAATGGACAGTATTTTTTAAAGGGAAAAGCCCCCCACTGCAGTGGCAGTCTGCTTCACAGAGGGGAGGTATGCAAAAACGAAGCTTTTCAAGAGAAAATGAAAGGAGATGGGGGAAAAAAAGCTTGCAGACAGTGAGATGATTAATTAAAACACATCAAAAAGGATCAGAAAGAGGTGGCAGAGTCAGTGAACAAAAAGCAGGACTGTAGAAGTAAAACAACAAGGGGAAGTGTTTCCAAAGAGCACAAACCTGAGAGAAGCTAAATGTGAATTTCACTTAAAAAACAGTAAAAGCAAGGCAGGTCACGCAGGTTTTGAGAAAAGCCCTCTGAAGAAATTAAAACTATGAAGACTTTTTTCAAACACCTTGGAGGTATCAGCCTGCTACTGTATCTGAAGGTCTGATAGATAAGCAAGATCACAGCTGGAAATCGAAACTATCTGCACTGGTGTGCACTGGAAGAGCACATGGAGAAGCTGCCAGACCGATCCCTGTTTTACAAGGGACAAGGGCACAAGAAGAGATTAACGTGGAAACTTCAGTGGGGGAAGTTTTAGAACTATCTGCTAGGCATGAAGAGCAACTAATGAGCAGGACCAGATAATGCTCACCTAACATTGCTACAGCAACCTAAATGTGCACCAGGTGAATGATTAACAGAGATGTGTAAGCTATTGCTTACATTGGCTTGGGTGCCAGAGCAATGAAAGGTGGCAAACACGGCATCAATTTTGTAAAAAGCTCTCTGGGGTGAACGTGGGAAACCACTTAAGTCTGACTTCTGCACAAAGCCTCTGACTGTCACAGTTGGTGCGAGGGTAAATACGGTGCACTTGGGAAGAGTCAACATGGCTTTTGTGGAGGGAGGTCGCATGGCACACATCCAGCACTTGCTGGAGGCATCACTGAGCAAGCAGATGCAGCTCATGTGGCTGATTGGATATGGATTTTCAGAGGATGTTTTTACAGGTTGCTCACCAAACACTTGGAGGAAACTCCCCTTGAGATATTCTAACTCTTGAAAAGATGAGAAACAGTTGCAGAACCTAGATGGCCATTTTTCACAAGAAAGCGAGTCCCAAAGGGAGCCCTGCTTGGCCCTGTGCTGTGCTCTATGCTCACCTATCACGTGGAAAGAGATGAGCAGGGAAGTGATGAGACTCACAGAGGGATGGCCTGTAACACCCCTGGGACCACGCTGACCCAAGCGCAGGAAATGTTTTTGAAATTGATTTTGATCCCAGAAAAAGGCAGCTTAAATCAGTGCAAGCCGTATCTACAGGCAACTACAGGTGGCATCCCCTTGCCACAAAGGCAACAACCAGCCCAGTGAAAGAGATCCTCCTTCACAGAATGTAAAAACACAGGGTTTACCACTAGCAGTCTCTGCAGACTTACTGTCTACTACATATTCATATGGCAAATACAAGCAAGAACATGAAGAATCTTTCCCAAAAAGCAGAGGAAAGTACTAAGATTTGTAGAGAATTGTAACAAAATAAGAGAAACTGTGAATTAAGAGCAGCCGCAGAAACGAGTGGGAAACATCAGCTGTCTTGAACAGAAACACAGTACTCCAGGCAGCTTTTTCTCATGAAGTCAAAAAATAAATAAAACCATGACTGTAAAAAGATCAAAGCTGGAAATAAGCATCAACAGCGAAAGAAAAGCCAACTATTATATGTTTTACTTTCGAAGGAACAATATGCACACCAAACCCCTCAGCATTACGAGCAGCACAAGAACAACTGCGAGCTCACAGGGCAGAGGGGCACTGGCTGGGGGATGTCAGTGTGCACAGTCCTCTGGGCTTGCAGATCACTGAGGATGTAAAAGCCATTGAGGGATTATGTAATCATTTTATTATTATCGTATGCTGAAAGAGTATACTTTTATGAAGACTGAAGGAGTGGTTATTATATGCTTTATTGCTCTATTTTTATGATGGCTGTCGCCAGGAAGAAGATAATAGTTACCAGATAAGGATGTCTCAGAACAGACTTGAAAGACAACGAACAAAGTCATTACCTTGGAGTATCCTGTCTCTAACAACATTGTTTTGCCAATGCTGGGAAATAAAAGATAAAAGGACTATAAACAGTTAAAAAGTAACCCGATTCCTGTGAATAGAGGCAGGTGGTAATGATCAAAAGCCAAGGCAGGATTTAAAGACACACTCCCTGGAGCAGCAAGAGAGAACTGGTTTCTGAGTTGCACAAGCCAATTACACCACCTTTAAGATCTTGGGATGTCTGCTGAGAAAGGAAGCTGAGACCTGCCAGCATCCCCAGGCAGGAGCTCAGCACACCCGAGGAAAGCACATCCAGCTTGCTGAGGTTTGTTTCAAGTTCTTTCTTTCCTGGTGTGGTTGAAAATAAAACATCTGTCTTCAGAGAAGCTGGCTAATGTCTGGGGTCAAAACTCCCAGGAAGCAAGCCACAGGTGGTTAATCTCAGCTGGACTTACTGAAGCAATCAGAGGGAGATGCATCCCGAAATCTAGCACTGAGGGAAGGCCTGCCTGCTTTCAAAGACGCAGGCTGCACCCGCAGCGTGGAGCTACGTGTTGTGCACTCCTCAACTGAGCAGTTCAGGGAAATGATTTCTATTTGAAGATCTTAGATAAACTGCATAAATGCTGTCAACAAAGTCTTGTAACAGACCAAAAGCAATGATGTGGTACAGCTAAGAAGAGGCTGTAAATCAACCCCCAAATACAGCGCTTGATGCCTGGATTCCTCAGAAAGCACATGGGAGAAGGCAGCAGGCAGCAAAACTGCACAACTCCACGGGGATCTCCCCAAGCCAGCATACCTGAGGCTTCTCGTGGTCTCCACAAGAAACTGGAGATAAAAAGGTGATGGGGATGCTTCTACTGCCTGAGAAATAGAGAAATGACTGAGGGATACCTGTCATTTCAAGGAAAGGATTATAGGGAACGCAGAAAAGAGTATCTGAGCCAATGTTTAATAAAAATCTGTTGGCCTAATGCCACCTGCTGCAAAGAATGCGGAAGTGCTTCTCCAAGAGCTCCTGCAGGAGCAGGGGACAGGTTAGAGGTGCTGCTGTGCTGGGGTGAAGGGCCTCTGTAGATCCCCACTCCAACCTCCTGCTCACAGTGGAACCAACTCCAGCACCAGATAGCTGGGACCTGAAATGCTCCAATGATGGAGAGCCTCCACCTCTACGCAGACCTTTCCCAGCACAGCACCAGTCTGCTGGGGAAGGAATTTTCCCCCGTGTTCAATGTGAACGTCCCAAGCTGCGACTTGTGGCCACTGCCCCCTATTCTGTCACCTGCCACTGTCAGAAGAGCTTCACTCCACCACCTCTGTAGCTGCCCTTCCAGCAGCTGTACATTGCAAACACATCAGCCCCTCCTTCAGCAGACTGAACAAGCCCAGCTCATTCCAGATTTCCCAGCTCCACGACAGCCCTCCAGTGGCTCATCCCAGTTTCCTGTCACAGGCAAATAGCTGTCTGACCTTATGTAAACTTCTAATTTTTCAATGTGAGTATTTTAGAGAGATTGACCAGAAAGACAACCCTATGAGAAATGATTTCTGCAAGCCTCCAGACTATCTTCAAGGAGGAATTATAGCCACAACATTATAAACTACCTGGGTCAGCATTTACAGTGGCTTCTAGCGCTGATGTTTGGGGTATACTCTTTTTCAATTCCACGATATGAAATGAGGAAAGAAAGGGGATCTGGCTCATACGCTGATCTGCCTGAGGGTTAGCAAGACCAGGAAGGAGAACTAGCTGGAGCCTGATTCATCCACTGCTCTGCAGGGGGATTGTGATGGGAATAAGGAAAGAGCAGAGCGGGGAGAGCCTGGTGGTGAAACACTCACTTGTAGTTGTTGTTGATGTCAGAGACTCGCCAGACGTTCTGCAAGTCAAAGCCCATCCTCACCAGCTCCATCTCAAATCGGTATCTTACGTGGTCTCCTGGAATAGCAGAGCACACGGTATTTACTGTCAGCGAAGCAGAACTGATGAAATTTTAACATTAGTGGCAGCTCCATAGCAACTATCACAGGCTGGAGAGAAACCACAGGACAGCTGGATGATGTTCTCATTTCAGAAACCAAACAGAGTGGTCCCGTGCAGGGTTCCTCTGCTTATTTTGTGAAGTCAGATCACCCCTCAATCCCAGTGCACAGAGCAGCACAGGAAAAGCCCTCCCCTGACAATGCCTGCTTTGGGGTGGTAGTGTTAACTTCATCCACTTTTCCCTTCTGACGGAGAAGGCTTCCAAGGTGAATATTTGGAAGCCCACTGCAGAGGAGTACGGAGCATCCCAACCCAGGGGCAGTTTTTCCAGACAGCTCTCTCAGAGGCTGATTCAGAATTTCCTCTCATGTTTCAGCCTCATCTTACAAACACTGGATGTTTTTGTTGCTCAAGTGTCAAATCTTGTTAATAAATAAATACTGAAGTGTTCTTTGCCTCACTGATATCCTGCAGCAACAACTTCTGCAGGTAGATGTATTTATACTTGAAAATAATGTTTTCTCTACAGGAAAGACACGAAATATCTCCTAGCTGCTGGTGTTTGGGGCAGAACAGGAACACATAGGTTACCTTTTTTCTCTACCAGCTTCTATTTAGTACTTCTTTCAGCGGTACTATTTACCCCCATCTCTCCATGCAAACAGACGTTTGGATATCTCACTCAGGCTCCTGCACCTCTCCAACACATTTCTCAATCTAAAGCCAGGTTTATCACTCAACTTAACTCCGTTTTATTCATGCTGAAGCTTTTCAAACAGAAAGCAACTGCGAGTGAACTTTGTGTTCCAGGAGAGGGCAAGCTCCTGATCCACAGGAGGGCACCACCACAGCTCTGTTTTTCTCTTTATGGATTCAAGTATTTTATTTATACTAGTATTATATATTTTTATATATTATATATACTAGTATTTAGACTAGATCTAAGGAGGAAATTCTTCCCTGTGAGGGTGGTGAGACACTGGGACAGGTTGCCCAGAGAAGCTGTGGATGCCCCCTCCCTGGAAGTGTTCAAGGCCAGGCTGGATGGGGCTCTGGGCAACCTGGTCTGGTGGGAGGTGTCCTTGCCCATGGCAGGGGGGGTGGAACAAGATGATCTCTAAGGTCCCTTCCAACCTGACCATTCTATGATTCTATGATTTATGCCTGTGCAAGAACAAGCCAGACATCTCTGCAGACCTGATCCTGGGAATGTCATGGCATTTCTAAGTGTTGGAGAAGAAATGCAGACGTATTGATATTAATTATGCTGCCTCAATTCTGGTGACATTTACTGCTGAGGGACAAGACTGCTTGCGCTGTCTCATTATCATGATGAAAGTACTGAAGTACGAGACATTTCCTTCATTCACAAGGAGAAACAGAAAGGTGACTTATGTGCTTCTGGCTCAGAATGCTCCTTATTTTGTTCATTACTATTATTATTCCTTTCACTGTGCTTGTTATCCGGCTGGACATCAGCTGGACATCTAGGCCAAGTATGGGACGCTCCTGCGCAAGATGAACTTGGGCTAGGGCTACAGTAGAATGTAAGGCACAGCAAAACATCAGTTTATGACCAATGGCTCCGGTTGCAGTGCTGTACTTCTGGACAGATAAACAGGAAGAGGACAGGCTGGGAGCTTACCTGGACGGCAGAGATGTGCATGTTGATCCTCCTCATCAACACAGACCCCTAAGCACCACGCATGGTAGGCAAATGCGAAGAGGTCCTCAGGCTTAGCAGGGCGGGCAATGGCTCGATTCAGTCTCTTTAGCCACTCCTGGCACTGCTTAAAGGTGGAAAAATGGCACCTGCAAACCCAAGTGCGAATCATACTCAGTGAGTACACATATTAAGCTCAGATACAGACAGGGAGCTCTGCTCTGCTTAACCAGAAAATGGAATAAAGCCCCAAAGCTTATGAAAAACAGAGTAACTTTGGCTATAAACAGCTTCCTTCCAAACACAGAGCAAAGGGAGGTGCCAGAGCAGATTGTGGCAACTGCAGTGGTGTCTATACCACAGCAACGGATACCTGATCACTTTGGAGTCCTTGCAGACAATGTGAAGCTGGAACATATCCCGACACTCCACACTTTCCATCATCCTCAAAGGCACCTGCAAAGGACAGAAGCAGGGCATGAGAACACACCACGCTAGCAGACACAGCAGCCCTGTCCACAGGCCCATTGTGCCCAGCCATGGCTCAATCAGCAAACACAAGGTTTTAGCTCAAACTACAAACACACTCTGAGGTTTATGAAGCTTCACGATGCAGCACAGAATCTCCTTCAAGGATTGCTAGTGTGATTTCTCTTCTGTCTCTGGGTAGTCTCCCACCGTGGGCTGGTTACTGACTAAATCACAAACAAACAAGTACAGGCAACTGAGCCAAAGGCTTTGATAAAAGATGGCAAATGAAGACAGTGAGAGAAAGCCTCAGCTCCCACTGGCTGACTCTTGGATACTAATATCTCAGTAAGGGAAATCCCGGGCAGGCTGGCCTGTAAGAAATTGTGACAGTCTTAAAATCCCTAAGCTTAATGTTTGACTTTAAAAAGAAGAGCTAGGGGAAGACCTAATTATCATTCATAGGAGAGAACCCCACCTGCACTCCAAAATGCAGCAGCAGGACAGCAACTGCATGACCAACATTAACAAGAGACAACATCAGGCTTGGCAATTTTCAGCAGGCCCAGTTCTCAATGCTGCAAAGCATAGAAATGGCTTATGTCCCCCTTACTCCCACCCAAAACCAGAATCACAGAACTGTAGGGGTTGGAAGGCACCTCTAGAGATCGAGTCCAACCCCCCTGCCAAAGCAGCTCCCTACAGCAGGTCACACAGGTAGGCAAAATATTGCAAGAGACTGAAGCTCAGGAAGCAGGAACAGGCAGATCCAGACTTACATTGATCACAGAATCCTTAAATTTGATATGAAGCCGGTAGTTGGAGATGGCGATCACAGCATCATTTGCATGGCCAAGATACTCCACTCCCTCGCCCTGCAGCACAGTGAACGGGACCTGCAAGGGAGACACAACAAGTTCAAGACATGCTGAGGGCTTTGTGCACCATGAAGTGCCCAGAGCTGCTCTTCCCATTGCTTCCGTGGTGTACAGCCTTGGCAAGTGGGCTCAGAAGCACCACGGGGCTCCCAGGTACCAATCCAAGTACATAAATGCAGCAAAGCTTGGCCCACTTTCTGCTAACAAGGCTGGAAGGAATCTTTGTGTAGAGCTTTTTTGTATGACTGCACAATGAAGTAACCTGCATTAGATGTTTTTCTAATCTAGATAGCAGATAAACCAAACACCTGTTTGGTTCTCCCTATCAGCTCAGACATGCCATAGCTATTTTTAAAACAAGAGATCCTGGTAGATGGCCAAGTTTAATATTTTTTTGTGTATATTTAAAAAAAAAAAAAAAAAGTGCTTCACCTTGAAATTTATCAGGCCCCTTTACCTCTAGTGAAGTAGACTCCTTTTTGTCCACTGAATGCCACCTACACCAGGTGATTTTGGCAACCAGTTGTGCAAAAATGCCACAACTATTTATCACTTCAGCCAGAGCCCCCTGCTTGCCAGCCATGGCATCTGGTTAAACAACTAATTACACTGTAATTAGTACAAGTCAGACCACATTGCCTTTATTTCTAAGTTGTTTCTATGGCTTGGATATGTGCTGCCTAAAAATTGCATTTCCCAGATTTCAGACGTGATGTGCGAGTGACAATTGTACTAAAGACTTCTTCCTTAAGTTACCTGCACACAAATAACAACCTGAGGTTGGCGCCTGTCTGAAAAGCCTTTAAAAGATTAATTATTCGACATTAAGAAAATATACTCCCTTTTTTTCTCTAAGCATGCAGTCCATTATGCATGCCTGCCAATGCTGTTTTTGGCTGGCATGTGTTGCTTCTGCTTACGTGGCTCTTTCACAAAGCAGCAGAAGGAAGAGAGGTTTGAAATGGGATAGTAAAGCTGCACGAACTGACAGAGGGGAATCCTGGAATAAGCTGTCAGATGCCTGAATGCAGCTTGTTATCGAGCCAACGGCATCCTTTTAGACCTCGTTTTATATTAAGAGAATAAAAACCATTATTCTTTGTACAGAATGCAAATTGCCCTTTGGGAAGGGTAAGCGTTACAGTCCTCCCTGCAGAAGCCTCACACAGGTTGTGCTCTTCTCCAGAGATCTCGGTTCAGAGCCACCCCAGAGTCCACCTTCCAAAGGCTGCAGACTTGCAGCCTCCTCAGCCTGAGCTTGCTCCTTCCAACAAGGCCTCTAGCTGCCGCACCTCAGTCCTTGCTTTCCCAGTGCTGTTTACCAGCCAGTGCTGATCACTGAGCAAACTCAACCACAGCAGCAGCAGGAAGAACACACGCTGAGAGCCTGGCTCTGGCCACAGGAGGGTGATGAGCCCTGTGACAAGGTGGCAGCAGACAATGCTAAAGGAAGCAAACAAACCAGCAGGTTTGGCTCCACTGTCCCTGCTGCACAGCAGCAATGGCAGCTGGGTCTCTTTCTTGCAGCAAGAAGCTGGGACAAATACATAGGCTCCTCTTTCCAACAGCTCTGCAGCAGAAAAATGCCAGGAGCAACGTGTATGAGGGCCAGCTCAGCTGTTGCAATATGGCACGCTGTTGCCATCCAGAGCACAGCACAGCTCTGACGTGCTACCTGTCCCACAGAGGCCCTCCTGCTGCACAGCACAGCACCACAGCACTGCTGCTCCTCGCTGCCAGCACAGGCAGATGACAGGGAACACCCAGCCCAGCTGTGTTGCATCATGCTCCAGCTGTATTTCCCAGAGGCAGGTGTGATGCTCTGCACACTGCAGAGTCACGGCAGGGCTGGGAAGGAGGGTGGGGAGCACCGGGCAGCTGTGTGCAGCATCCACACACCTGAAGGACTCGCCAGCATAAGCTGACCGACAGCACTGGTGAACCTGCGGCTCCAGAGCACGTCCTGGGCTGGAGAAGTGCTCTCAGGTTTCATGTCAGAGAGCCCTGCCTGCTGCATCCTGAAGTGGATGGTTTCTGTCTTCTTACATCCTTACCTGCAATGACTCTTCCTCCTTTATAAGCTCCTTTGGGGGGAACAAGTCCTTGGCCTGGATGTACTCCAAACTGGGGGGGCCTTCCTCACCCTGCATTGCAAAGAAAACACATTGAGAGACAGGCCCCACCCACTGCACGTCATGAAAAGGAGAAACCAAGGCTTCTGGGTGCCCCTGGCACCCCAGGGATCCCTGGACCTGTGGATGGGAACAGCTGTTCTGCCTCCAGGCCACAGCTCCCTGATGCTGCAGGACCCCAGCAGTCCTCCCGCTGTTGCAGGACACCCACAGCGCAACAGAAGTCTGAAACAGGTCTCCAAGTCTTGTCACTTCAAGCCACACAGTGTTTGGAAAGTTGAGCAGGTAACCTCAATGATGGAGGGATGTGACAGTGACTTGTCACGTCAAAGGTGACCCCACGAGCTTTGTTACAGAACCACAGCAGCCGCACAGACACAGAAGGTTCCACCTACAGCCCAGCTTCGATCTACCCTTGCTGCCACAAAGGACTGATTTCTTTGGGGAGCTTTTATTCTCGCTCTTAGCCCGGAGAAGTCTGGGAAGACAGTGAAGTTTTTTGAGAAGAATGTCTAAGTGTGAAACAGAGCCCAAGAACTGGGTCTAGGTACAGCCAAGTCACAACACGCCCCACTTGGCCACTGACAGCATGGGAGCGGGGCACCTTCCCTGCGAAACACTGCACCTGGGAAGCCCACCCGGGCCTTGGAGAGGTAGCCTGATAGGACATGCAGAGCCTGGACCCAGCCTAGCACGGTGAGCAGTGCCTGCATGTGGGACTCATCAGTTGGCAGACACTGACGAAATCCCAGTCCTAACCTCCCCTGACCCTCTGCCTGACCACCGGCGCCTCGCACCCGCGAGCAGCATCCGGACAAGAGCAGAGGACAGCAGCTGAGAGCTGAGGATGAATTAATTCAACGTGTTGAAGGATCTGGGTGCAGGAGCATGTCTGCAGAATGCCCCCTGCTCTCTACTGCTGCCCACTGAGCTCCAGCAGATATTAGGAAATGCTCTGTTCTGCAAGTGTTCGATATCGCAGAGGGTTTAAAATGAAATACCTTTCTGGTTGAGTTGCCTGGGCCCAAACCCCAAATTTTGATCTGAGGAAATGAGAACCCAACCCTTTTGGTTCAGTTACATTTAAATTGATGCTGAATCCCCTTATATTCTCGTCAGAGAACAAAAATAAAGAGATTCGTGTCTCCTGTGCAGGCCGCGACCGGTGCTGAACGCCCTCAGGATCCCCCATCCCGAAGGCCAGGCCTGTGGGCCGCCCGCGCCCCAAAGCAGAGCCCACCAGGGAACAGACAGCGAGATGGTGCTGCAGGCCTGGCTGGGCTGGGGGCCAAGCCCAGCAGGGCCACGGCCCCTCCTCACACACCGCCCGGCCCCGCGCCGCTGAGGGGCACAGGGAGCAGCTCCAGGGCCTGCGGGGGCCGCTCCCTCACTGCTGCGGAGGTTCTGGCCTGGTCCCAGCAGCGGGGTGGGCCCGAGCGGGGCCGCAGCCAGGGAGTGGAGTCCCCGTGCCCCACCAGCACCGGGTGGCTCACAAAGAAATCCCAGTGAGCAGCGGGAACTGGAGCAGCGCAGCGCGAGGCCTCCAGCAGCCCCGTGTCCTTGAGTCCCTCCTCACCCGCAGCGTGGGGCGGGGGGGCCGAGCATCTGCCTCAGCCACTTCGAGGGCTCCTCGCAGGGCAGCCACCGCCTGCAGCCGCCTGAGTCCTTGTGGGGGGGGGCTTTCTGCAGGATGGCGCGTCCCATCTCTGAGCAAAACTGCTTTCCCTTGAGATATCAGAGCCCAGGGCTCCCAGGGAGGGGTCCCATGGCCCCGCTGTGTCCCGCCCAGCAGGACAAGGTCCCTGGGAGCTGCTGCTCTCACACGGTGATCCTCCGGCCCCAGCCCCAGGGAGGGAGCTGCTGAGGCCGCTGGCCGACTCAGCACCGGGCTGCTGTGTCCTTGGGCTGGGTGCAGCACAGGGACGGTGGCAGGACCCATGGTGTCTCCCCAGGCACGTGGAGGGAGGAGAAGGGCCTCCCCGCTGTGAGGGGCCTCAAGGACAGGCCTGGTCTGGGGCAGCGCTCAGCATGGAGCTGCAGACGAGCTGGCTGACAGCCCTATTTGCAGGCCCGGAGCAGACAGGGAGGTGGGGAAAAAAAAAAGCCAATAACAACAACAAAAAGCAGCACTTACAAAGCAGTTGAGCATGGAGCAGGAGACGCGGCCTGGCAGACTCATGTTCACTTCCAGAGGCGGCACCTGGGCCCGGCGCGCACAAGCAGCATCTCCCTCCTCGGGCCCCTCGCTGCTGCCGGCAGTGCCCGCCGAGCCCCGGCGCAGGGACTGCCACAGCCCGGCTGCTCCGAGGAGGGCAGGAGCATCCCTGCGGCGGGCGGCCGGAGCAGGTGCCGCGCTCACTGCGCTGACAATGGAAGGAGGGAGGGCGGAGGACGGCCAGACTCCACCTACCTCGCAGGGACGCCGAGCACTGCTCTGCCATCTACGCGTCTCCCTGACAGGCGAGACAGAAAATGGAGAGGCCGGTGGGGATCACCCCTCCTTCCCCCCGCCCCCATCCCCATGCGCAGAGCCCGACGCAGCCTCCTCGCTGCGAGCGGAGCGGAGCGGCCGCCGGGAGATGCAGTCCGGGCCGCGGAGCTGCTGCTGCTGCTGCCGCGCTGCTGGGAGCACGGGAACAATAGCGGCGAGGGGGCTTTGTGCTGCGGCCCCGCTGCCTCGCAGCTCGGCTGCATCCTCCTGCAGGCAGCACATGGAGCTGTGCTCGGGTGCGTTCTGCTAGAGGATGCCCCAGCAGCTCCCGTGTGCTCAGGGGCTGGTGGGATGCATGGATCCTACTGGCTCTCTCGCTGCCGTGTACCACTCGTCACGGCTCCGGGCACTCTGCAGGCTCCTGGGTCACAGCCTGGCCGTCCCTGAGCCACACAACAGCATGCTCCTGGGAAACGCCACCGCCGCTTTCATCAGCAGCACTCCAAGGAGGCAGCTGCAATGCTCTGCTCTCCTCCACGCCCTGCAGCAGGGGATGGAATGACTGTGGGCAGGATCCCTCTTCAAAACCACTCCTCTCTGCTGCTTTGGAAGCCATCCAGCCCAGGACGGCACAGCTTGGTGGCAGAGACAGAAGTGAGGAGTAAAAGGGAGAATCTTTTGCTTAAAATGCAAGAGAAGCAGACCTGGTTACCCCATAGCCACCACAACACAGCAACACTGATGGCATCTCAAAAGGTTTTCTCAAGTTACATAAAAGGATTTGGGCATTTTTCTACAAAAACGTTAAGGGTTAGAGCATTCTGAGCTCTGCAGCACCCGGCTGCGCTGTGCCGTGTCCCTGCAGGACAGCAGTGCCCAGGCCATGACCTCGCCAAGAAGCCAAGAACACAGACCACAGAGGCTATACGCACTAGTTAGATGCTGGATAAAAGCCCTAGAAGAAAATGCTGCTGCGCCTGGAGATAAGACCCCAAATCCCATTATCACGTCTGTTCTGTCCTGATTCAGTGCTCGCTTGGCACATGTGGGTGGCACAGCAGACCCGACCCCACCTGGCACCTCGGGCCCCCCTCCCACCCCTCTCTGCAGGACGTGCAGGGATCCCCAAAGCACCTGCACCGCATACAGAGCCCACACGCATGGAGAACAGAGCTTTCTGCACAAAGCTAGCGATGCGTCTTGGCCAAACATGAGCAGCTCCCCTAAGGTTCTCCTCTTGGGACAGTGCCGAGGTGGCAGGAATCTTTTACTCTGGGAAGGAAGCACAGCTGTAAGAGCTAAAAAACAGATTTTGCTTTTCCTGATGTTTATCGGGAGAAAAGCAGCGAAGAACATCTGTCAGTGATGGCTGAAGCACAGAATTCTCTTTGGTAGAGCCAGAGCATACGCTGCTGTTCAATGTGTAAGTGCACACAGCGTACGAGCAGTGTCTGCAGCACGCGAGGACGGAGCAGGCAGGCAGGCAGGCTGCTCAGAGCCTGCCGGGGCTCCAGGAGCTGCTGGGGACGCAGGGCTGGCACAGGGGCTGCTCCCAGCTCGGATTGCAGAGGGACATTCACAGACCAAAGCTAGAGCTGTGCAGAGCTGAAGGGCTGCCTGTTAGACCCTTACTTTGAGGACTAAGCTGCCCTGAACATCCACGAATAGACTTTCCTCTGCTTTAACCGAAATATTTTTGCATTTGCAGCACTAGAAGAGGACTGGCATCCAGCTTTGGGCAACCCCAGAGGCGAGCCTGGGACAGAGCAGACCCATCCCAGAGCCTCAGCAGCACGTCAGGGCCCACGGAGCTTCAAACTGCACCACTTGCACCCGTCCTGCTGCAAACAGCTGCTGGAACTGCCCCATTCCACAACACCTTCTGTCGTGTCCATGCAGCCACGCCGCCGAGGCACTGAGCAGGCGCTGGCAGCCTCCTCTCAGCTGGCTTAGCTCAAGGGATTTCCTAAATGCCAAGTCAGATGTCTCCCCAGCTGGTATTCCCTCCCTTATCGCTAACAACCATAAGACCACACTGGGCAGGCAGCATCACCCACACAACTGGGCTGCTCCAAGTGCTGCACACACATGTTCATGCAGGGGGAGGGAGGAACCTCCCTTGTTTTCCCCCAACAGAACAATCCTAGAGGTTCTTTGTACTGAGAGGAGCTGAGCACAACGCAGACAGCACCTCCTGCTCCCTGGGGCTGCAGCCCAACATCCCCTGCCAAAGCAACGAGCCGCCCCAGCAGAGCTCTGTGCAGAGTGGGGGCAAACACAGGCGTGCTGCAGGGCTGGCAGCCCCTCCTGAAACAAAGCAAATAGACAGCAAGAGGAAATCTGCTCCCTTCCACTGCAGAGGTGCCACCACCGTTGTCCTGGACCCAGACCTTACAGGTGCTTCCTTCCCAATCCAACACACTTTTGCTCTCCATTTCGCAAAACTGCAGTAAATACTGCATGAGGCAGAGGGCACCACTTCCATCACATCCGCACTGTAAGGGTGGGCTTTTTGTCACCGCAGCCTTCTGCCAGGAGAGAACTGTGCTAGGAGGGGCTACGGCTGCGGATGGCAGAGAGGTGAATCCACAGCCCCGCCCCTGGGCTGCCCTATTGCTCCAGCTGGAGGAATGTAACGGGAGGAACAAGGCAGGATGAGGCACATGCCTTGGGCAGACACTGCCACATCCCAGAAGCGGAAATTTATCCCCATTCTGCTTAGCACAGATACCTACACCAGGGGGAGAGGCCTCATGCAGGGATCTACCTGAACTGATGCAGATGGGCTGTGGCCAGCGGGACTTCTTGTTCTGCCTCCTCTGCTTCTGTCACACAAAGGGCATCTTTGTGTTGGGGCTCTCTACAAAAATAGTTCATTTCCTCAAAGCCTGAAGAGGTCCTTGGTGAACCAAAAGCCTGCTGAGCCTTCCAAAAATAAAACCCTGAACTCGTGTGAAGAGGAGACAAGTTACTGCCTCATACCCCACCAGCCAGGCCTGGGATGGTCAGTGTCATCTTGTGATCTTTATGGGATGACAGAAGAGGTTGTAGGTCAGCTCTGCATTTAGGTTTGCTCAGAAAGCTGCCCCAGGGTGAGTACGTAACATAAGCGCAGAGCCTTTGGGAAGAGGATGAAAGGATGCAGCTCCACAAGCCAGCAAGGTGGGACAAGGGGTGGCTGAACCCCAAAGCCCCACCATGGCTGACTCTACCTCCAAAGGGAAGCACTGGAGGTGGGAATCCCAGCACCTGCACTGCTCACAGTGGGGAACGGGGAGCTGCAGGGCACACGGCCAGAGCTGAGCCTGCCCCCACCTGCCAGGTTACGCTTAGGTCACGTATTAAGGGGCTGGCTGCTCGTTAGGGCTTCCATCAGCCAGAGTTAAGGATTAAACCACCACTGGTCTTTCAGGTCACTTTCACCTGTAGCTGGTCTTTGGGGGAGAGATGAAGAGATTTTGACAATCAAAGCAAACAAGACCCTTACCGGGTGCTCGACCACGCGTCTGCAGCAGGAGGAAGGGCAGAGCAGCTGCTGGGCTGCACTGGGGGATTCTGCTGAGCAAGGAACAAGCTTTTGGGCATGCCCTTGCTAACCAGAGGGCACTGCTGCTTTGCCCTCTGACTGCAGTCACTACAGCCACCACAGGTCATTAACCACAGCCCAGCTCGCCCGCGGGGAACCGCGCTGCCAGGCAGCTCCCAGAACCTACCAGACCACCTCCAGCACCCAGCACCCAGCCTCCACCCGCCGCACACTTGCATCAAACTCAGAGTCCTGAAAAAGCTCACGGAAGGACCCAGCAGAGAGTGTCAGGGTTTGCATCCGGCACCCACCTTCCATCGCTGAACAGAGCTCAGATAAGCAGGAAGGGAAAGTGCTTACTTCTACAGTCAGCAATCCAAGCTGCTTTCTCTCCCCTGTCATGGGGAGACATGGTTCTTTTTTTGCAAAAGGAAAAATAAACAACAACAACAACAAAAAACAGCAAAGAAACACAGAGGAACATTTGAATTTGATATGAAAAACGCACAAATCCTTTTCAAAACATCCTTCGAAACTGTAAAGTCATCTTCAGGTAGTCATAAGCAGACCTCCTTGCCTAGAAGAAACCAAACCACTCATGGTTAAAACGAAGGGCCAGTTCAGGATAAGTGCCCATCAAGACACGTGAAAGGAACCCAGTGAAAAGCAAAGGCCTCCACGTTTCAATAAGTTCCAGCCTACGTGCTCCAAAAAGCTGTGGAGGTCTCAAGAGCAGGGACAGGGATTAAAGAGTGAGCTTCTGCACAGAGAGCAAATAACAGAGCAGATCTCAAAGGAATGGAACAGACATACAAAGGAGGGCCATGGAGCAGCCCACAGGCAATGCCAGCCTGCAGATCCACTCCTGACACAGGAACTGGTGGCCATCAGCTGACACGCTATGGAGAGGGGTCACAATGTGCTCCTTGCAGCACGTCACAGCCGTGGGTCCTTACTCGGTTTTGAAAAGCAGGTAGATGAACTCATGGAAGAAAAACCTACCAAGGGCTAATAAAACATGGAGAAAGCACTTCCGGATTACAAAACCCTTGTGCTGCAGATCCCGGCACGCGGGGAAGAACAGCAGAGATGCTCCCCAGCCTCTCCCGGCAGCATTCACCAGCGGACTTGCTCTGGCCCATGTCACCTGGGGGATTTCTGATGTGTTTTCCACATGCAGATTCACCTCTCCTCTCCCCTGTCCTATCCGTCAGGGATTCTCAGCATACAGGATCTGGAAGAGCCATGGACCAGCCCTGCTGGGGCCCGCTCAGCCCCTCCAGCACCATGCAGTGCCCTGAGTGCCGGCTCCTGACCCTGGTCACTGGAACACGGGGGGCTCCAGCAGGCAGAGGCAGCACCGAGCTTCCAGCTTCATGAAGGAAGTTCATGGAATCAGATTCAGACACGTGGCCCCAGCTTGGGGTCAGCCCCGTTCCTACAGAAAGGGACCTGAGCGGGTTTTCTGGCTTTCTCTCGCTAACCATGGGCAAAGCAGCAAGGCCCAGGACAGAGGTGACGACTGGAACCACGAAGATGGGCATAACGAGGAGCTTTGGAAGAGCTGGTTGTTTTCCAGGGATTCACCATGACACAAAGCATGGTTCAGACATTTCCAAGATTTGCTGTTCTGCTGCGGACACAGAAGAGGTAGCAACAGGATCACCCAGGTGTTGCTTAGCTTTGCCTGTGCCACCACCACACCTGAGTGTTTGTTGCACACTTGAGCAGGGAAATTTTCTTAAAATGACCCAATCCTGTGCAGAAAGGCTCGATTTTTCAGTAACATCTGGGTACCCAAGAGCTGCAGAATAACGTTCTCGGGCCACCACCCACCCACAGATGCGATGAGGGGCAGATGAAGGAGAGCATTTGGTCTTTACTGATGAGAGGCAGCTGAGAGCTGGCAGCTCCTCATGGTGCCTCACAGCTGCATCTGCCAGGGCCCGGGCTGCTTTGCATAAGCAAGGAGAGCTGGGCACATGGACACAAGGCACATCCCCAAGCTCACTGCTGCTTACAGAGCATCGGCATCTCCGTGCTGCAGGGGCAGCTGGCAGTGCCCCTGTCAGAAGCAGCACAGAAAGGCCTGGCAAGGGGCCATGCTTTGTGCTGCACACGAAGGCAAAAAAACTCCTGCAGAGCTGCGCCAGGGGCCGTGGGGTAAAGTTCCTCCCTGACACCCGGCACAGGAGAAATGGTCCTGCAAGGGAGGAGGCAGCGGCTCAGCCAAAGGGACCCCAAGGGGCCCTGACAAGAGGCTGCCCTCAGTGCTGCAGAGGAAGGTGTTCGTTTCCTGGGGCCCAGTGCTGATATGCCGTGGGGGAAGAAATTCCCTCCCAGCCCCAGGGCCTACAGTGCCCCGGGCTGCATGGAGCACAGCAGAGCTGGGAGCCAGGGCAGCGCTCGGCCTCAGGCCCTGCGTGTGGTCAGGTGCCACCACAGAAGGACACTGACCAACTGAAGGGCTTCCAAAGCAGGGCAGCAACGGTGGAGAGGGTCTCGAGGGCACGGCGTGGGTGTGGAGCTGAGCTCCCTTGGTTTGTTCAGCCCAGGGCAGAGAGGTGGCCCCGCTGCAGCCTGCAGCTCGGAGGACCTCCTGACGCCAGAGAGGAGGCACCGACCTCTCTGGTGTGCGGGGAGAGGAGCCCAGGAGCAGCACGGAGCTGCCTCGGGGCAGGTTGGGATCGGGAATCGGGAAAAGGCTCTTCTCTGAGAGACATCAGGCGTGGAACAGCTCCTGGGAATGCCGTCGTGGCACCGGAGCTGCTGGAGCCGGAGCAGCGTTTGGACACCGCTCTCAGACACACGGCTCAGGTGTGGGCAGCCCTGGGTGGAGCCGGGAGCTGGGCTCAGGGATCCGGGCGGTCCCTTCCATCGGGCTGGCTGTGACACTGGAGCTGACAGCCCAATCAACACAGACAGCAAAGTTCCTTTTCTATCATAGCATCAATAGGCAACGTGGAAGACCTCACAGGAGACAGCACTATTTCCTTCAGCAGTCTGCCAGATTTTTTGCGATGTGTTTAACCTAAATATTTGTGTGTCCTGTTTGAATCTCCAGCCCTTTCACTCCTGCTGCCCGTCCCAGCAGCACCGCACAGACTCGCTGCCCACCCACTGCAGAACATGCACAGCACCACGTCACGTCCAAATTCCCACTCAAAGTGCTGCCCTGAAGACATTTTCAGCATATCTTTCAACATTCCTGATCTCTGCCCTTCTTCTCATCAGATGGTGCTTCCTTTGGATTAGCTCTTGCTGGAGGCACTCAGGCACCTTACCACATTGATCAGCAAGCTGGCTGCTTTGCCTGCACTTCTGTCCCTCCGTGCTCTCTTAAATCATGATTTTCTCATACTAATTATTGTGAAAGCTCTACTCCTTTGGTGCCACCAAAGCACCCTGTTAACGTGGTGTTAATTCTTCATTAAGAGGTGATAGAGGAACAGAAGGAGCAATCCCAGCCTTAAGATTTAAAGTAAAAATAAATTAGCAAGCCACAAAAAAAAAGTTACGGCTGACTGTGTCACTGGTCCAAGGGGGATTCCAGCCTTGCTTGTCAGTATGTTCCAAAAACAAGTTTAGGGATAAATTTACTCTACCAACAGCATCTTGGCCACAGACATGCTCCAGAGCTCTCTGTATTACATCATTATATAGCATACACAGTTCTACAGCATTCTGCTTTCTTGTTCTTGTATTTATTCTCACATTTAGCAGCAGCACAACAGTTGGCCACAAAGAAAGAACCAAAAGCCCCACCCAGGACAGAGGCAGACTGGAGCACGGACTCACCATCCTCAGCCACCTCCAGATCCTCCGGGGTCAGTCACAGCTCAGCCTCTTCTTCCCCCACGAGACACACCTGCAGCAAACGACAGAAAACCCAGAGCAGAAATTGAGATCAACAGCAGCAGTACTTCAGAATGAACAGAGCCAAGAAGATAAGAGAGCCCAGCACTCTCTACCTATCGCTGCTGAGCTCTATTTTGGGCCCTTCTCAGGAGATGCTGCATACCAGGATCATGGAGGCACCGAATCCTTTTGCCCACCTTGTTTCACCACTATGCCCACTCCAGAAATCAAGTGGGACGAGCTTGCTGCTCTAGCAAAGGGCAAATCTCAAAGCTAACAGTTGGAAAGCTCGCTAACGAGGGAGTTCTCCTTTCAGTCTGTTACTCAAGGCGGGAGAAAAGGAGTCGGGGGGAAGCATTCTTCCTTCAGACAATGGAGCACACGCCGACGGCTGCCCCCAGCGGAGGCGGCTCAGTGGGACAGAAACCGACGGCTTTCCTTAGCGTGTGCCGAGGGAAGAGAGGTTTGGTCGTTGTGATCCTCAGGAAAATCACTCTAAAATCAGGCCTCATGGGCCTGGGAGGGGGCACATGGAAATATCAGCTGCAGCTTCCTGGCAGCAGCAGGACTGCTCACAGGAAGAGGAGATGCATAGGGCAGAAGCCGAGGAGCCAGACCTGAGCAGAGTGCTGCTCCGGGAAGGTCCCTGCCACTGTCCCTGGACAGTCCCATGGGTGATGTTGGGATTTATGGGGAAGAAGAGAGCCTTTCTCAGGGCTCTGCCACCTCTCTGCCATGGGACCATTTGACCACCACCATCTCTCTCACCTCTGCCCTCCGTCAGCCCCACATGGCACCAGCTGCAACTGGCAGTGGGTGACAGCCCTGTCACTGCTCTGCGCACCCATGACCCCAGGTCCCCAGTGCAGGACCCTCACTGCAGACACATAGCTCCCATGTGTGTCCCAACAGTTTCTCAGTGCTTTAAGCGGGGCCCAAAGATGGCTTAGGGCTCACCAACCAAGCCTGACCTCTGGCCTGTGACACGCCAAAGTTCCGGGATGCTCAGAGTCTTGGGTGAGTTTTGCCACCCCTAGCTTCCATTCCTCACGTCCTGCCGTGCACTTGATGGGAAAGGATGGGAGAAAGGAACAGAATCTCAGAGAACTCAGAACTTGCACCCTACATTCCCATACTTTTAAAAGCAGATTAACAAATTTCTCGAAAGCATGAAAAAACCACAATGGGAAGAGTGCTTCATCCTAGGCAAACCAAGAAGCCACGTACTGCAACATCCCTATTCAAACCCTAATCTAGTTTGTCACTTTTTATCTAGAGACACATCCCCACTCCGCTGGAGCACTTCTGCCGGACTCCAGGCAGAGAAGCCGTGCTGCAGCTTGCCGTGCCGCCAGGAGCCGCTGCCAGGCAGGGCCTCGCAAACCAGGGGAAAAGCACCAGGAACCAGGGCAGCAAGCTGCTAAGCACGCTTTGTTTGCTAATCTGGGGCTCTCTGAATTATTGATAATGCCGAACGACATGCAAGTACTTTTCCTGCTGAACGCTCTGTACCCGTGTATTAAACCGTTGCTAATGGCTACTTCAGCTCCTCGCTTCCTCCTGCAGGGAGCTGCTCCCAGCCACGCTGCAGAGCTCTGCGGCCACCCCAGCTGCTCCCGCCCCCAGCTGTGAGCTAAGCACGCAGGAATGCGGGCGGCTCAGGGCTTCCTCCTCCCTCTGCCAGGATGGTCCAAGAGTTCCCAAGGTCCTGTGTGCCATGGAAGCCAGGAGACACTGCAACCCATGGCCCTAAGAAGGCTGCCAGTGCTGCCTGATGGCACCTGGCCCTGCATGCTGCTGCCCACAATCCGCAGCAGCTTCCCATACTCCTGCAGCAGCATCCCAAAGGCATCCCCATGGATGTTCCCCATCATTTTGGGATGCACTGTGGTCCTCCTCTTTATGTGGCTGGGCTGGGCTGGCTCCTGGTCCTGCTGCCCCACTTATCCCCATTGCCTCTGCCGTGAGCATCACGAGTCAGCAGTGTCCCACACTGGGCTCCCCTACAACCCTGCTGGCACAAACCAGGCTGCAAGCACCCCCAGGATGGACCTGGCTACCTGCTGTGCCCAGCAAGGTGGCTAGGGGGAAGAAGAGGGGAGCAGAGGCAGACCCAAAGGGGATGAGGGCAGGAGACACAGCATGATGCCCACTGCTCCCCCGGCACTGGTGCGATGCTGCCCGGCCCACCTGGGTTGGGCAAAGCACAGAACACAGCTCGCCCAGCTTTAATGTTTTTACAGCCTATATCCTACTCCAAGATTATTAATCTCGGAGCCAAGCCCTCGGACAATGAGGAAGTGTCAGAGTTGAGCGTGCTCATAAAACCTTAATTTGCTCTCTCCATGGCCCTCCGGCCCGTGTGACTCATGCAGGTTATTGCACAACAGCATTCCTCCCTGCAGGGATCTTTGCCTCTCAGTGCAGAACAGAGAGCGGGGACCCGAGCTACATTGAAACTTCCGTGCCCGCTCTGTGCTGGGAGAGACCCTGGGGCTGCAGGACAGGGCTGGCCCATCCTGCCCTGTGTCAGCATCCCGCAGAGCCCCGGTGCCTCCGTTCCCTCAGCACCAGCACTGGGGAGAAGTCGAGGTGCAGGGATACAGAGTGCACGTGTGCTGAAAACCTGGCTGCAAAGCAAGCAGGCTGCCCAAACCCAGGAGGAACATTCACTCTCTGCATTCCCCTGCCTCCTGGGGGGACTGCACAAACCCCTGCTCAGTGCCTTGTCACAGGGTGATGGACAGGGACCTGGGCTCTAGGAACACAGCTGAGGAACCTGGCTGGAGCAGAGCCCTCCCCGCTCGGCACCTGTCCCAGGCCCAGACATGGCTTTAATTTCAGTTGGTCCGAATGCATTTAATGAGGAAACAGTCCTGATGTTAAGCAGGGGATGTTAGAAGCAACAACTTGCCCCATCAGCCTTACTTTGATCCCAAATGAAATAAAACAGCCTCTCAACTAATAGGAGGCTAAAAATTCACCCCTCAGACCACTGGGTGACATGCAAAGCAGACTGCACAGGATGCTCTCCGGCATTTTAAGCAAAGCTGTGGGCCCTGGGGCTGCTTCTAACAGAGGCCACTGCCAGGTGGTCCTCAGCAGCAAAACCTATCCTGAGCAATAGATAGCAACAAGAAAAGTTTGGGTACCAGAGCTTTCAGAAGCATCGTGGTAATACCAAATCAGTTGGCCAAAGCATTCAGCTGGCTCTGCAATGGGAGGGACCATCACTTAACTGCACACAACCAGAGGAGCTGCGTCGGGTGTGCGGACATCCCCTGGAGCAGGGGCAGGCAGGCAGCCCCTGCAGCTGCCCACAGCAGGACTGAGGCAACCTCACAGCTTAAAAAATAATAAAGGGATGACTTGCTCAATATGCTGAAGTCTTTATGCAAAGCGTGCTCAGCTCTGGGCAGCTCTGCTGACATGGATATAGCTCAATCCAATTACCAGCAGGTGAAGTTTCAGAATTGGATAAATTCCATCAAGCTTATGAAAAAGCCTTTGTACAGCTTGGAGAATTTTCAATGGGTGAGATACCTTTTTTCCAGGTTTCTCTAAGTGAATCCCCAGAGGCCCCTGGGTAACGCCCAGGATGCCCTCAGCAGCCTCCAGCGCCGGAGAACAGCCGTACAGATTCCAGCGAGACGCTGCAGGAGAGGCAGAGAGGAAGGAAAGAAAGGGGCAGCTGGGTCAGGACTGCAGGAACCACAGAACTGAACTGCTCCACAGTGTGAGAGCAGCTCAGTCTGCCAAGTCCGAGGGCTTCGCATCAGCAGTCCTGCTGCAGTAGGAAAGATGGATTGGAGGTGCGGGGTGTCAGCCTGAGCAGATTGCACACAGTGAAGGAGGGAGAAAATCAGCCATGGGAGGTGAACAGGAGCAGAGGTGAGCTTGCCTTAAAGGAGCCATGCAGCATAGGGAAGGGTTCAGAGGCAGCGTGGGGGCAGAGGTGAGAGGAGCTTGTGTCTGCTGCAGGGAGAGGAGAAGGGAGCTGCAGGAAATGCAGAGAAAGGCAGTGATGCTGGCACGGTATTTTATCTTCTCTTGGAAAAAATAAGGTTCTCTGCAGAATAAAGGGGAAGGAAGATGGAAGGTTTGGAGATGCCAGAGGTGGGCAGGAAGCAGCCAAGCAGGGAGAAAGTCCTGAACACATCCCAGCTTTGGGGCAGAGGAGAGGAGGGTGAAGAAGGAGGGGGGCAGATGGGAGGGGAGGATGCAGGGACACAGAGCAGGGCACGCAGAGCTGAGGGGTGAGAACAGGCGGATGGGGACAGAACCTGGGGGGGGAAAACACTGCTGGGACTTTTAAAATGCCTCAGGGGACACGTCCTGCCATCCACCCGCAGGATGACAGGGGACGAGGACAGAGCTCTGCCATGCCCCTAGAGCACTGCCTCCTGCCCATCCGTCAGCACCACCGACCTCAGCAGCGCCTGCCAGCCCCACCACTCGCACCACCAACAGCAAAACCAGTTCCAGGGGGCACTCAGTAACCCTGAGCAAAGCCCCGCAGTGTGTCCTGTCTCAGCCAGGCCCTGCCAGCAGCACACCCGGGGCACCAGGTGGCACCAGGTGGCAGCAGCACCCCAGGGATGCTCCCCTGCCAGGTCAGCCTCTGCCGCCTCCTTCATCTTCCTAATGAGCTGGCAGGGAACAGGGGCTGGGAACAGCTCCAGGCCTCGTTGCATCCATTCATCTCCAGTGACATCTGGGGAGAAGCTGAGACCACAGCAGAGGGCCCACGAGCTCACAGCAGGCACCCACCACGGCCCCGCAGAGCCCCCCGGCTCTGTGCCACCCCTGCCCTCCAGCCCCGCGTCCTGACCTGGCACAGAGGCACCCGCGGCCGCTGCTCCGCACAGCGCAGCTCAGGCAACCGCTTCCGACTCCCCTCAGCTCCAGCCCGCTGATCTCCAATCCTGTTTTGCTTTTCTTTTTTAAAAAAGAAAAGCAAGCAGTTGGGACATTTCTAGTCACAATCAGGCCTTTATTCCTTACAAACAATTGCCTGGTCCCTGCCCAAATGGCGCAGACAGAGCCGTCCCAGCTGCGCTGTGGGATCCTGCCTCTCCCCAGGCTCTGCCCGAGCCCCAGCACGGGGAAGGGGCACTGCTGGGGCCCAGGACAGGCGGGATCCCAGGGGCCGGGCTGCCCAGGAGCACATGGGCTGCTCCCAAAGCTCTGTGCTCAGATTTAACTCAATCTCAGGAAGGAAGCACTGAGGAAGCAGTGCCTGCGCTGCTGAGCTCACAGCCCCAGCCCGCAGGCTGGGCTCAGCCCCCTCTCCCTGCCAACAGCCGTTTCTCCGCGCTCATTGAAAGCAGATGCGTTTCGATTCCCGTCCACTTGGGATGTCCTTGACAGCTGGGGTTTCTCTGAGCTCACGGAAAAAAAATAACCTGCAATCTGTGACCGAAACACACTACGAGGTGCAGAAAGCAGAAGGGAAAGCCCTGAAATGCGCCGACCCCAGCCACGGTCACAGCTCCGCAGCAACACGCCTGCACCAGCAACCCGGGCACTCTGCAAGTTCCAGCTGAGCAGCAGCAGCACAGCTGCAGCCCTGATGCTGTCGGTATGACAGATGTGACGTTACCATCCCTCCACACGGGCACACAAACACACCCATCTCGTGCTGCTCCATAGGCCCCAAAGGCAGCAGCCAGCAGCAGAGCGGGGATAGACTGGCAGGAGACAGGAAATTCAGGTGAGCTTAATTGCTCTCTACAATGAGCTTAACTGCTTCTAAAAATGGTACCAGCCGTGACATCCTCATGGCAGACACGCTCAGAAAGGGAAATCCCCAGCCAATCGATAAGGGGAAGCAGAAGGCAGCGCGATATATATAGCAGTCCCCTGCTTATCTGCCAGCAGCTGCCCAGGACAGGGCACAGGGCAGGCACACAAGGAGCTACAGGGGGCCAGAGGACTCGTCCTCACCCGCTGCAGCCCGCCCAAACCTCTTGGCATGCCAGGAGCAGGGCCAGGGATCACCTCCCCTAAATTACTGACCGCATCAGGACTCGTTAAGCATCAAACTCCTGCTTCCAAGAGATAGAGGACAAAAGCGTCAGACTTCCCATACTTACATACCAAGAAAAATCACAGAAGGCAATGGGATTTTTCAGTTGTTCGCCTAAGTCCAAGGCAGCCACCTTCTGCATGTCAGAGGATGACGTCCCACACCCGCTGGGTGCAGGGGCAGATCCTGCAGCAGATTCAGCCAGAGCCAGATGTTCCCCGGCACTGCTCGTCCTTCCCCGCACACGCTCTGTGTGCCAGCCAGCACCCGGGGCCGCAGCACAACAGCTCTGGATACCAGCAGCAAGGAGAAGCAGGCAGGAGGGGGCCGGGCTGCCAGCGGGGGGGAGAGGCAGCGCGGAGGCACCCTGCTTCCCCCAGCACAGCCCCTGCGCTGGGATTTCGGGGGCTGAGAGGAAGCCAGGGCGGCAGCACCGCTACCTGTAGTGCCAGCGTGGTGGGGTCCTGCGGGCCAGTGCCCTGTGCTCCAGGGAACTCGATTTTGGCTGCTTTGTCATCAGCAAAACACGCCAAAAACGCGACTTCCTCTTGCTGCGAGGAGCAGACCTACAGAACCTTTCCTGGGAAGTCCAAGGAACTTCCCCTCGCGTTTCAGTAAGAGCAGACAAGCCCACAGGTTGCACAGCTTCCATCATGCTGCTGAAATTCCTCCCGCAGAAAGAGCTCTTGATGCAGCAGAAAGGAGAGGGAGGGAGAGGGAGAGGGAGAGAAAGAGAAAGAGAGAGGGAAGGAGGGGGATTTACTTTTCACTAACATGTGTTTTATCAAACAAAACTACCAGCCTGCTTTACAGGACAAAAACACTGCTACTTCTCCTTCGGTCCCATTTAGCACTGGCAAGGAGAGCCCCGCACGCTGCCTGCTAACGAGGCAGCTGGATGATGTGCACAGAGCCTCTGCGTGGAGCAGCTCTATAGCAGGAAAACAATCTCCATTTCCTCTCCTCCCAGAGCAGAGGCTCTGCCTGGGACCAGCCTGTCCAGCAGCCCCAGCACCCCGGTACCCCCTCTGATGGGAACGCAGAGAGGGACAGGGCTGCCCGCTGCCACATCAGGATGACAGCCCCAGGAGAGGGTCAGCAGGGAGCTGAGCTAGTAGGGGCATGCACTGGCTTTGAAAATAAGAGAGGGAAAAGGACAAAGAGCAGAGTAGGGAAGAAATTATCTCAGGTCAACTCAAGAAAGTGCAAAGGACAGAGGGAGCGGTGCAAGTTGCTGCACGCTGACACAAAGCAGCTCTGGCACCCAGGACCTGGGTCCCTGTGCCCGGGCTGCGCTGCCTCAGTGCACCTCCAAGCCACCCCAAAATGAGCACGACACCTGGGATGCCAGCGTAGCTCAGCCACAGGCACGAGCAGCCCTTCAGCCACAGCAGTGCCTGCTGAGCTCCTCTTCTGATCACGCATCCGTCCCCCAGCACTGCAGCAGCTTTCTGAGACAACACTAAATGTTTCAGAGAAAGAACAGTTCAGCCCAGGCCAGGTCTCCCCAGGGTGCTGCCCCCAGGCTCCCATGCCCACCCTCACCCTCTCTGCATCGTCACCTGGCAGCGCAGCGGTCTCAGCAGCCACGCCAGCACCAGCAGCATCACAGTGAGGATGATGAAGGCACTGCTGCCACTGTGGGCACGGTGCGAGCTGGTAAAGCTGCAGGGAAAGTTTGGGATGTGCTCTGGGGTTCCCTCAGGGGTTTCTGGACAGAGCTGCAGTGCCTGGGAGCCTCTCAGTGCGGCCCATCCTGACCACAGGGCCAGCAACACCGCGGGCTGCATACCCCGCTGCGTGCCTTCGGGGGCAGCCCCCGCTACGGGGATGTGCTCAGGCTCAAAATCCCCAGGAAGCAGGGACTTCACAGCTGAAAGCCACACTTCTCCTTTGAAACCAAGGGACTTTCTCTTCCCATAGGCCACTGAACACAGACATCAAAGCTTCTATGTGACAAACGGCCTCTGCTGACTGGGACACCTTCATGGGCCTGGGGACCTCCCTCCCCCTCATCACCCACCCAACAGGGCACACACAGAGCCCGGGTCCCCGCGTGCAGGAGCTCCCTGAAGGACGAGGGCTCTCCCTGCTCACCCCCCTCTGCATGCTGCTGGGTTTGCAAACACATCCACAGCCGAACAACCAGAGCCACTGGGAGCAACCCGCTCCTGGGGTGGTGCCTCCATCCACTGCTTGGGAAGGGTGTGGATATGAAAAACGCAAACTCGGAGTCACACTGACAAAGACATACTGGCACCTTCCAGAAGCAGGAGGTCTCCCCTGCATAGCAGGCAGGTGATGGACGGCCTTGCGAAGGCGAGAGGGATGTTTGCAGAGGACTCAGGAGAACAGGGCACATTGTCTGCAAGCACAGAAGATTCAAACATGGAGAAAGCAAAGCTGATACCCCCGAAACAGGAGACGGAGTTAATCCCCTGCAGGGATCCCAGCCCTGCGCTCTGACCCGCTGGCACTGCAGGGAATGGCTGCCCAGGAGCAGGCACATCTTGGCTGCTCCCCGTGTCACCGGGACCTCGTATGAGCTCCAGCACTTGGGCCACGAAGCATCAGGCTGTGACAAGCCCTGCTGTCACATCACCGCACACCGAGGCAGCACCGCAGAAGGACAAGGGGCTGACATGGCTCCAGACCTACCCAAAGGCACAGAAAAGTTGACAATAGCTCTCCAAGCGCTGCAGCACTTCAGTACTGCCACATGAAAGAGCCAACACTGCGGGCTGCAGGACGGTGCTCCTGCATAGCCTCCGCAGGAGCTTCTTAAGAAATCTCTGATGCTTGCAGGGAAGCCCACCAAACCCCGCTCTGCAGCACATCTTCCCACTGACTCCCCAAAACGTCATCGCCGTGCTCCCCCCGTCCAAACACAGCTCTCATCTCGAGCTGCCTCATTTAGGGAACAGAAACACGCCCAACCTCAGCCTCCCTGCTGAAAAGACCGACTTCCACCTTCCCAAGACCAATCTCCAGGTATCCAGTCTGCACCCAGATACACGGAGCTGGCTCTGAAGCTTTCAGCAGGATGAGGCGTTGCAGCCTCGGGGCAGTGCAGCCTGCCACCAGACAGACAGTGCCTGTGGCACTGGGGCAGCCACAGCTGGAGGGAGGCAGGAGCAGGGCATGCAGTGGGGTCAGAAAGCAGAAGCAAGCACAAGCCCAGACAACACTGCCTGGGGTGAGAAGCAGCATCTCCAGGGCTCCAGGTGTCCCACAGCTCTGCACCTAAACACCCCATTTGCAAGAAGTCCACTGGGTGCTGCGGGCTGCAGGCAGGCACGCTCTCCTTGAGCACCTCAACCCTCAACCCTGGGTGCAGGTGCCTCATAAATGAGACGCTCTGCAAGGCAGCAGCTTCTCCCTTCCACAGTAAAACATCTCCAGAGGCTTCTGCCCAGCTGTGTCATGCTGTGCGCTGGGGGTGCTGAGTGCTGCATGCCAGTCATGCTCCAGCAGTAAAGTGTGCTTCCGCTGATTACTTAGAAAGATTTATTAAAAAAAAGATGATTGCGAAGGCAGGCAGTACAAATGGAATAACAGAGGGAATTGAATAGATTGATGCTGGATTGCCACAAGGCACTCAACCACCAGGAGAAAGCTGGCTGCTTCAGCAAGCTCCCAGGCTAAAACAAAACAAAAAACCTTCTGAAGCTTCCAGAAGAAACAATGCAAACTGCACCCCTTGCTCAGAGCAGTTCTCAATTTCAACAGAGAGCATCAGGGAAAGACTGGCAGAGAGTAAGCAATTGAATTGATTGTAAAGGAGGAATGCTTTGAGGGTCCTTACCACAAAGCTGTCACTCACAAGCAGCACCATGTCCCAGAACGTTCTGCCAGAGCAAGCAGTTCCACAATTTCGTTTTGCAACGAAGAACTGAACAGACTGGAAAAGGAACAACTCCTCTTTCTAGCCACTGCTGCTTGAGCCATGAAATGGAAGAAAGCAAAGCTCCTGAGGATATACTGCCATGAATCTGGGCTTAAGTTCAGGTGCAAGACTTTGCCCCAGGAAGATAAGTCGGGAGCAGTTTCCACTTATGCTTCTGCTGCCAGGTCGTGCTCCTCCAAAGAGGGGAGGAGCTGTGGGCGCCGAGCAGCCCTTGCCTCTGCACAGGTCACCAGATCCAGCTTCTCATGAAGCCTGGTGCAGCAGTGCTCTGCACATGGCCTGCGCTCTGCTATCCCCATCCCTGGAGGCGTTTAAGGCCGGGTGGGATGGGCCCTGGGCAGCCTGAGCTGAGGGGCACCCAGCCCACGGCAGGGCTTGGCACTAGACGGTGTTCAAGGTCCCTTCCAACCTCAGCCGTTCTATGACTCTGTGATCAGAACGGTGCCAGCCACCCTACTCCCAGGCAGCCCAGAGATCACCCTCACTCCTCACAGCTTCCCTCCAGGAGTGCCACGCCAGCCCTCCACAGTCAGACTTGTACAGCAGACAGCACAGTGCATCCTTTCTTGGGAAAACAAAGAGCCGTGAAAGCAAGGCCCCACCGTGCACATCCCGGAGAGCGGACGTCAGTGAGGTTTGTGCTGCGTGAGCTCAGCTGGGGCAGCCGTGCTGCTGAGCGAGCACTCTGCCCAGAGATAAGCGAGATGTTCCAAGGGAAGGGACTCTGGGGTTGCTCGACATCAGAGGCTGAAAGGAAGAAGGCACCTGCAAACAAACACAACAGAAAAGGAAGCCTCTGGGGCTGGTAACACAATGTGTGTTGAATCAGAGCACCAACACGTAACTCTCCTCCCCAGGGATGCGCCCTGGGCAGGTTTCTCCCTCTTGAAGAAGAAATTTGAGAGCATCTCTCCATCAAGATAGAGCAACCACGCCAAAACAAAAAACAACAACACGAAGAACGGGCACCGCCTGCTTAGCCTGGCTTTCGCCACATTCCGTTACTGTGATCCCTCCTATGAAAGGCAAGATGCTGCTCTCAGACCTACCCCACACAGACCATCCACAGAAGGATGCTGCAGGACCAACGCCAGGCACAGCCAGCCTGGTCCCGGCCCCACACAGTGCAGGTCCCTGCAACCAGGCACAGCAGTTCCAGTGCTCCGCACCAAAACCTCAATTCAAGGGAGGCTGAGCAGAGAGGGGAAAATGGGACCGTATCACATGGAACTGAACTCCTGTGTGTATTTCAATCTTATCTGGACTCCCGCTCCCAGCTACATGCTGATTTTCCTGCATCAGCAACAGCAGCATCGGGTACCACGGCTGCCAAAGCCTCTGGAACCATCACAAAGCTCCAGCTGCAGCCTCTCACACCGGGGCAGCCTCCTTAATCAGGGGCCGATGCTCGCAGGAATTCTGCAGAGCCCACCTTGCGCAGGTTTGGCTGCTGTGGCCGAGGCTGTGCTCACCCAGGGAGCAGCAGTGTGGGCAGGGGGCTGCAACCCAGCCACCCCACATGGGCATCTGCTATTTATAAGCTGACTCTGCCCAGGGAAACCATACCCCTGCAGGCACAGCCAGTGGTGGTGGTGGTGGGCCAGCAAGGATGGAAAAGAATAGCACAGACTCTGGTAACTATGTGTAAGTTACGAACTCCACAGGACACGCCGATATCCACGGGGATGCTCGGAGGCTGCAGCACCTCTGCCACTGAGAGGCTGAGGGAGCTGGGGGTGTTCAGCCTGGAGGAGCGAAGGCTCCAGGGAGACCTCACTGCAGCCTCCCAGTACCTGAAGGGAGCAATAAACAGGAGGGGGAGCAATTTCTTACATGGTCTGATAGTGACAGGACGAGGAAGAACGGTTTTGAAGTAAAAGAGGGAAGATTTAGGTCAGGTGCAGGGAGAAATTCTCCACCCAGAGGCGGTGAGGCCCTGCCCCAGGCTGCCCAGAGCTGTGGGTGCCCATCCCTGGAGGTGCCCAAGGCCATGGATGGGCCCTGGGCAGCCTGAGCTGGGGGGCACCCAGCCCACGGCAGGGGTGGGGCTGGGGATCCCTTCCAACCCGGCCCCGCTGCGGCTCTACGAGGCCGGGCGGATGTGCCAGCACACGGGGCCGAGATTCCCCCCCCTCCCCGTGCTCCAGGGCAGAAGCGCTCCGGGTCAGCGCACTGAGGGGTTTCCCTGCGGGCCCGCGCCCAGCAGCTCCCGGCACAGCCGCACGCACCGCCCGTGCGGGGCCGCGGGTGCCGGGAACGGCAGGGACCCCCCGGCCGCCCCTCCCCTCGCAGCGGGCTCCGCTCCGCCCATCCCTACCCGAGCAGAGCGCAGCCCCGGGGCGCCCGGCAGCACGCGCCGCCCGCCCGACGCGGAGGTTCCCGCGAACACCGCGCGTCCCCACCGCGGGCGCCGCGCAGATCACGNCGCGTGCACCTCCCGCCCTGCCCCCACCGCTCCGCGCGGCGCAGCCAATCGACGCCCGGAGCCGCCGGCACTGCCGACCAATAAGTGAAGAGAACGCGTCCCCGCCCCACCGGCCACCGGGACACGCCCTGCTCGCATCCCGCCAGCCTATCCCGTGACCCGGCGTTGCGCGCGGCGTGGGGCGGGACCCGGCGGACGTCGTCCAATGAGAAATCACA
>WBMW01002604.1:52678-70361 GCA_013396635.1 Penelope pileata
AGGACAGGCTGAGAGAGTTGGGGCTGTTCAGCCTGGAGAAGAGAAGGCTGGAGGGGGACCTGATAGCAGCCTTCCAGTACTGGAGGGGGCCTACAGGAAAGCTGGGAAGGGGCTTTTTACAAGGACAGGTAATGACAGGACAAGGGGTAACCGTTATAAACTGAAAGAGGGTCGATTTAGACTAGATCTAAGGAGGAAATTCTTCCCTGTGAGGGTGGTGAGACACTGGAACAGGTTGCCCAGAGAAGCTGTGGATGCCCCCTCCCTGGAAGTGTTCAAGGCCAGGCTGGATGGGGCTCTGGGCAACCTGGTCTGGTGGGAGGTGTCCTTGCCCATGGCAGGGGGGTTGGAACAAGATGATCTCTAAGGTCCCTTCCAACCTGAACCATTCTATGAACGCCCAGGCAGATGAGGATGCTGCTCCCCGGGGGCTGCGTGCCCCCCAGCACCTGGATGGGGCCATGCAAGGAGGGGCTGAGCTGAGTTCAGTCTCCCTGCAGGTATGGAGGTGGCTGGGACCGTGGGGACACAGGATGGCAGCCCTGGGCTGAGCTGTCAGCCACATTCCCTGGCCCAGGGTGGCCCCAAACACCACCCTCCTCTTCACCCCACCAGTGCCACGGCTCTGGGTGTCCTGTGGGGTTGCACCCCCAGGGGGAGACATGAGTGTGGTTGCAGGGCTGTGGAGGCTGAGCTCCATGCTGCTTGGGCTCTCAGGCATTGCGATGGGCTGGGACGTGACGGGTAAACAGGAAGCGAAACTTTCATTTTCCGTTTGAACACTGCTGGAGACCAGCAGGCTGAGGGCTGATGGCGGGTGAGTGCACCCAGCGGGGCAGGGGTCTGGTGGTGGTGGGGGCCTGCCTATGTCCTGCTGGCCCTGGGGAGCACAGTGGTCCAGGCCCCACGGCAGCATGCGGGTCTGGCACAGGGTATGTGTCTGGGCAAGGAATCTGTCCCTTGGGCCACTTTTCTGCAGGCATGTGGCAGCGGGGAGAGGCTGGTGGTGGTATGGGAAGCACCCTGGGGTGGGTGTGGGCATGTGGGGAGGACCAAGGGTTGAGATGGGAGAAGGAACAGCTTGCACAAGCGCGTGGGGGGGCAGCCGGAGCTGCAGGGTGGGGCTCGGTGCTGACGTGGCCACTCTGCAGACCAGGAGCTCCTGAGGGTGCGAGCAGAATTTGTGGGCCGTGTGAGCAACGCAGTGGTCTCCAACCTCCTGGATGACCTGCTGGCCAACGAGGTGCTGAACCAGGCAGAAGTGGATGAAGTGCAGGAGGGCAACCCAGTGAAAGCCAACAAGGCCCGCTGCCTCATAGACACCGTGCGCCTGAAGGGCCCTCGGGCCAGCGCCATCTTCATCAACTGCTTCAGAAGGCATGACCGCAACCTGGCTGAGAGGCTGGGTCTGGCTGCTGATGCAGGTGAGAGAGGCAGGGCCGTGGCCTGCCCCAGCCCTGCTGGGGCTCCTGGTGCCTCCTGCGGGGTGCAGAGGGAGGCCCAGCCCATGCTGGAAGACAAGGGGCAGTTCAGAGTCCCCAGTGTCACTGCACTGTGGCAGCGTGCACCCCTCACCAGGTGGGGATGACAGGCGTTTGGGGGGCTGTCCCCTGTGAGGCTGAACAGGGATCCACTATGGGGCAAAGACCAGCTCTGCTTCCACCCCCACCCTGTGACAGCCCCCTCTTGTCCTCCCCAATGTAACCGTGGCCTCTGTGCTTGCAGGGTCCCCTGGTGCGCAGCCGGCTGCCCCCAGCACTGAGGGCTCCTCCGGGCCCCCTGTTAGCACCCGGGGCCAGCAGTGGATCCAGCAGTGCTCCCTGAGCGAGTACCAGCGCATCAAGGAGGCAGAGGGAAATGAGGTGCTGTGGGCAGAGGAGACAAGAGGAGGGCAGGGGCATGGATCAGTCACTCCACCAGAGTGGGCACAGGCTGCCATGGGTCCTCGGTGGCCCAGGAGCAGTGCAGGAGCTTTGGGGTGATGCTCCAGGGCCAGGGAGATGTGGGTGCTGTGCCCTTCCATGCAGTTAGTTGCCCACCTGCAGCTGAGCACCACCTCCCTCCTACCTTACAGATCTATGACATACACCTGCCACGGGAGACACGAACCCGTCGGGCCCTGCTCATCTGCAACACCAAGTTTGAGCACTTGAGCTTGCGGAAGGGGGCTGAAGTGGATGTGAAGGAGATGATGAAGCTGCTGGAGGGGCTGGGCTACCAGGTGGACTGCCATGAAGACAAAACTTCCCAGGTAAACAACTGCACAAATCAGCTGGCACTGGTCCCAGGAGCACTGCGGAGACCCTTGTGTGCAGTGGTGACTGGGCGCTCAGGCACCACAGGGATGCTTCTGTCCCCAGTGACAGGGGCTCCTGCTCACAGCTGGTGGCTGGGTCTCCACACAGCTGGTTGCAGGTGGCTTATGCTTCTTCTCCTCTCCCTGGTGTTTTGCAGGAGATGGTTGCAATCATGAAGAAGTTTGCAGATCACAAAGACCATGAGACCTCTGACAGCACTTTTCTGGTGTTCATGTCACACGGATGCAAGACTGGGATCTGTGGCACCAAGAGCAATAATGAGACCACAGACATCCTTTCCTTCAACGCCATCTACGAGAACTTCAACAACAAGCACTGCAGGGCACTGATGGGCAAACCCAAAGTGGTCATTATCCAGTGCTGCCGTGGAGGTGAGTCCCTGCTACGGGGTGCATGCCAGGCGAGCAAGCCATCCAGGCTCGCCCAGAGCACAGGGTGGGGTTGGGGCACCCCGTCGCTGATGGCAGGCCCTGCCTTCCTAGACAAAGAAGGATATGTGGTGGTGGGTGACTCCACCAACCCTGAGATGCTCACTCTCAGCTCGGATAGTGCGGTCGCTGCAGGGCTGGAAGAGGATAAAATGAGAGAAGCTCACCTGGAGAGTGATTTTGCCACACTACATTCCTCCACACCTGGTAAGCAATTCCTTGGAGAGCAGTTCCCCTGTCTGAAGGAAGGAGACAGGGCTCCCATTCCCTACATCATGGGTTGCTTCCACTCCTCCTCCTCAGGGTGGGCTGGCTGGATCCCCTCCATCTGGTGGCCCAGCATGCACTGCTCAGGTGCTGCTCCAGCAGCCTCTGGAGAGCACGGTGTCCCTGATGTCAGCATACATGGCCACTCCAGGCCCAGATCTCTCTTTGGATGATGGCCAGCACGGCTGGAGCTTTGTGCCCTTGCTCCAGCCATCCCCACCAGCTCTGCTTGCACTCCTTCCCCAGCCCATTTATCTCAGTGTGGTGGCTTTTTGGGGAAAGTTGTCTTCTCCTATGGGGAGTTTGGCTAGATCACAGATGGCTCCAGGCCATGCATCAGGAGCACAGCTGGGAGCAGGGAGTGCAGAGAAAATATAACACCCAGCATTCCAGGGAAGCTCTATCTTTTTTCCATTCTTTTTCCTGCTGGTCAGGTGGGCCAAATAAAAGCATCTCAGAAGGTGCCCCAGTCTCCTGCCCTAGCACCCAGTATTGCTGCTGCTGTAGGGAACATGAGTGAAATGACTTCACATCTTGTGTCTTCTCAGATACTCTGTCCTGGAGAAGCCCCCAGAAAGGCTCTCTATTTATCCAGAGGCTGGTAGAGCAGTTTCGAAACCATGCCTTTAACAGCGACTTGCAGGAGATGTTCCGGAAGGTGAGGCTTTGTGGGTAAATGCAGATACAGCCATGTCAACAGTTTGAGATACCGCTGCGGAACAGGGTCCTGCTCACAGCAGAGCTCTGGCCAGGGCAGGCAGTTCCTCTGCAGGCATCGGGAGCAGGCTCAGTGCTAAAGGGACCCAGCACTTGGGTTTGGATCTCTGATGTGAGAGCCTGCTGCGTTGGTGCAGTCCATGGCATCCCATGTACCACCACACACCTTCCTGGGGATGCCTCCCCGCTCCCTGCACTGGGGAGGGATTGCTTTCATTTCCCCGTTCTCTCTCACTCCAGGTCCAACGTTCCTTTGAGAACTTTCCTCGGCAGTTGCCAACACAAGAAAGGACTACAATGCTCAAGAAGTTCTATCTCTTCCCAGGCCTCTGATCTCCTGCTCACGGTGAGTTTTTCCACCTCACGCCTCTGCAGCAGCCTCTGCTCTGTGCTCCAGGCCTTGTACTTTGTCAGTGGGCAGAAGCAGGGAGAAATTCGCCATCACACCTGGACTCCAGAGCACACAGCTCAAGCTGGATGTGAAGGACTTGTGTGCCAGGCAGCTGCCCAACTGGCTATGGGAGATGGGTGCCTGAGGAAGTCATTTCAGCAGCCCATGTCTTTTTGGTCTAATGTTCTGCATGAGTTGAAAAAAGAAGACATGGACAGAGGAAGCGTTTGAATTTGGGAGTAACACAGCAGAGGGCTCTAGCTCAAGGGGAACACAACTATGCTGCAAAAGTGCACTTCAGAAAAGGGAGTAATGGTCAAAACCGACTGCAAAAACACAACGGGCCTCCACATCAGCTCTTTTTGCCGTCTGTGCTAGGCAATTACAGATCCAGAAAAAAACAGTCCTTGGTGTCCTCTCCTTTCTCCCTTTTGTGGCCTCAAACAACCTCACACTGAGCAAATTCTTCCTGGGGAACAGCAAAGATACTCGGCACTGGAGCACTGCACATACACCTGGCTAATCTCTCTCTTTACTGCCCCAAACAGAGCCTGTGCAGGAAGCCTCTCCCCAGTTGTGACAGATACCGTCCATCACTCCGAGAGCCACTTTTGCCCCATCTCTGACTTTACATTTTGTCTAATAAAAGGATTTGAGCATCTGACAGCAGCCCTCCTTTGCTTCTAGCCTGTGGTGAGTGGCTGATCGCTATGGCCAGCAGCAGCTGCTGCACTGTTTTCCTGGGGCCACTTGTGAGCGGGGGGAGGGCAGGAACTGGAGCTGCCAGAGGAGAGCGCAGTTGGTGTGGGGACTGGCTGGGCGCACACTGCCTGGGGCTGGGCTCCTGGAGGACCCACTGCTGCTTGGTGTGCATCCTTGTGCCAGTGGGACACTGTCTACTCTGTTTTCTGTCTCCTCCAGCCCTTTTCACTCAGAGCTGTGCAAGAGCTACAGTTTGTTCCTTCTGGCATAAAGGGGATGTGACAGCAGAGCTGCCTCATGCCCAAGTCCCTGCTCACCTCCAGTTTCTGTCTCCTGCGCTTTCCACGTTCCCGTCTCATTAAGCTGAAGCTGGAGAGGAAGGGAATGCAAACCCTTTCCGTACCCAAGCCTAGAGCAGAGCAGGGTGGGTATCCATGTTCCCACTGCTCCTTCCTTGCAGCTCCCTCTTGCAGGCCCATGGCGTGACCTTTCTCAGGAGGCATCTTCCTCTATGTCCTTCCTCTGCCTCAGAAGTGGCAGCAGAGGGAAGTGATTTCCCTTGGGATCCTTAAACCCATGTCTAACAGCCCAGTTGACACCTCCCACCAGCATTCCCTCTTGTGAGAGCCCATTCCTGTGCATACCAATGTTCCCCTTCTCCACAGCCACATCCAAACCATTCTCTGCCTTGGCATGGATTCAGGTTTATTGCAAGCTCTGCAAATCACAGGCACCTTCACCACCAAGTGGTCTGGCAGCAGGAAAAGGAGCGGGCTCTCCTGCCCCCTCCTAGTGTCTGAAGCGCTCCAGTGCAGGCAGGCCCTATCCTGGGCCAGTGCCATTCTGTGTCCCTGGGAGGTGGCAGGAAGGCTGAGGGCTGGGCACCGAAGCACGTCAACTCTGGCTCTGTGGGATGGGAGAATTCCTTAGACTGCAAAGGTGGCAGCTTCTCTGGGCTGAGCCTCTCCTCACAGGGCCCAGGAGCCCTGCATCACCATCCAGAGCTCATCTGGTCCCACGTGGTGCTTGCAGAAACCCTGGTGTCCAGTGCTATGGTGGTGGCAAGAAACTGAGGACAGCAGTGATGAACTCTTCAAACTTATCTTGATGAACTATGTGCCCTGCACCTTCAATGAACTGGACATCTGCCTTGGGGAAGAGGCGCTGGATCTCGGGGTAGTCTGTGGAGCTGCATGATAAGGGAACAGCATAGGAGGTGTGATCAGAGGCCCATCCAAAGGCTTTCCCTCACCCTCCCCAAGCAGAGGGGATGTCTGACCATGTCTCTCCCCCCCCTTCACTGCTTGGAAAGCCTGGGGCTGCCCTCAGGCTCTCCCTCACTCTCCAGCATGTTGGTGTCACTGGCTGCTGGAGGCACAGAGCTCACTCCAGGACCTACCGCGGTGCTTCCTCTCAGCCTCAACAGCTACAGAAGAGCACAATGGGTCAAACCAGAGACTTGGAACAGCTTCTCTCCAGTCCCACCTGATGTAGGGCGAGTTGGATCCTCCCAGAAACAGTGCAGGGCCTGGATATGGCTTGTGGAAGATAGGGAAGCTCATGATATCTGTCAAGTGATGGGAAATAGCCTCCATGTTCACTCGCCAGATGTAGCGGCCCTCCACCTCCACCAGGTTGGTGAGAAGGAACTGTCTCAGCTGAGGGTTCTGCCACAAAAGGGAAACATGCCAGCAGACCATATGCTCTTCGGTGAGAGCAATGAGCCCTCAGGATGTGTTGGCACCCTCCATCCTCCCCTCCAGCTCCTCCGACCCATCTCACAGGCTGTGCAAGTCATGTTTCCCAGTGCCCCTGCAGCCCTTGGTGACCCAGCTGCCCAGGCCAGCACCAAGCTGGCAAGAACAGGAAGAGTCCAGCAGAGCTAAAGCCTAAAACGCCATTCTAGGAGAGGGTCTTCCCACCTTAACCACGGGGCTCAGCTGATTGTCAGCCAGCTGGCGGGCTGCAGAGTGGGACAGTCCAGCTGGGATGTTCACTGACTTCATGGCGGAGATGTAGGCAGAGAATTTGGAGATAAGCGTGCTTGAGGTGGGACTGATGTCCACGGAGATGAGACGCTCTACCAGGTCTGGCTGGGGACATAAGCAGGGCAGAATGGGTGTGAGCTGAGATCTCCCAGCCTTGCTCTCCCAGCCCCAGGGCTCTGCTCCCAGCAAGGCTCCCTGAAGGCTTTTAGCTCCTTCCTGCCCCAGCAGACAGCTCTCTGTGCCCTTCCTCAAGTTCTTACTTCCCTGCATTTTGGTATGTGAGGCCTCTGAGCTGCTGTAGTGTGGTGGACTGATGGGTGCAGCCTGGGTCACAGCTCTGAGCAGGGCAGTGCTTCTGGCCCTGCTGCAGATGGCCACCTGCTATGGGCTTGTGGCTGCGCCAGCACTGCCCCTCTAGGTGCCACCTCCAGCACCCACTGAGCCCGCTCCCACCCTGGCAGCCCCCCGTGCGCTGACCCGCTGCAAGGCCAGCGTCATGGCCGTCTTGCCGCCCATGCTGTGTCCCACGAGGATGCACTTGGGGACACCCAGGTGGGCCAGGAGGTGCTGCACATCGGCACTCATTGCCTCATACGTCATCAGCGGGCTGTGGGGGCTGCTGCCGTGGTTGCGGGCGTCCAATGTCAGCACCTGCCCGGCCAGGGGGAGCATTGCGTTGCCTGGGGTCGGGCGCTGCACCCGAGGGTCGCCCACCCATGGGCAGAGGCCCTGCAGCTGCCCCCCACGGCCTCACCTGGCCACCCCTGCGCTGTGCCAGCACCTTGGCCACCGTCTGGAAGTTGCTGCGGCTGCCGAAGAGGCCGTGGAGGAGCACCAAGGGCGGCCCCGTCCCTCGGACCCCCACCTCCGCGTGGGCCAACGGCACGGCCCTGGGGGAAGAACGGGGTCAGGGCCGGGGCCACATGCAGGGAGGGCCTCGGAAAGAGGGAGGGGGCGGGGGCAAGCGAAGGGGCGGGGCTATGCGCGAGGCCGGCGGCGAGCCCAGGCCCTGAGGGGTGGGAGCCATGGAAAGGGGTTAATGCCGAGGGAAGGCGAGTAAAGCCCCGCCCCTCCTCACCGGCCCCACACCTCTCCCNCTGCGACCAGGGGGCAGCCGGGCTGAGCCTCGTCCCATGGCCGCCGCGGCCTGCGGGTCCTGCGCCGTGCCGTGTGTGCCACCACGTGTCGCTCTGTGCCACCATGTGTCGCTGTGTGTCAGCACTAGTCACCATGTGCCACCAGGTGCCTCTGTGTCACCATATGTCCCTGTGTGTCACCACTGGTCACCTTGTGTCAATGTTTGTCATCTTTTGTCACCATGTGCCACCACCTGTCCCTGTACACTGCCCCGCGATGCCCAGGCTCAGCCCCAGCCCTGTCCCTGTCACCTGGGGCCGTGACACTGAGTGGTGCGGCCCCATGGTGGTGCCACCACTCCCCCAGCACATGACATGGTGGCTGCCGTCCCCCGGAGCCGGCAGGAGGGCAGCACCCCTCGCCCCATGCTGGAGGCCCTGAGGGACACTCTCCCCTGAGCTCCCCCAGCAGAGGGGTGCTGTGGGCTCTCCCTCCCCACACCCTGAGCTCTGAGCTCGGTGCCACATGGGGTTGACCCACGCTGCAGGGCTGCACCAAAACACGGCGCCTGGAGGCCTCCAGTGCGGGCAGCAGCAGGCCCTGCGGCAGTGCCTTTGTTCCTGAGGGAGACTGTGGAGGGAGCTGGCACCGGGGTGGCCGTGTCCCTCAATGGCCTCCTTGTGCTCGCTGTCACAGCAAGGTCACCGCCCGCTGCCTGCGTGTGGCCTTGGGACTGGGCAGGCCCCACCATCCCCACTGTCCCCAGGAGCCCCCGGCCGGCCCCAGCCGGGCTGCTCTGCTCAGCAATGCATGGCCGATCCCTATTGGGGCGGCCGGGCCTGAGGGCCAGTGGGAACCTGAGCTGGGCCCCGGCCCCCCCGTCAGGGCCTGGAGCCCACGGGGCCATATTGCAGGGAGCGGCCAAACCACCGCTTGCTCTGCCCCTGCCTTTGGGCTGCGCTTTTCCAGTGCGCGTCACCTGGGGGCCGGGGAAGGGGGAGAGGAACGGGCGGCCCAGCGATGCACCTGCGGCTTTGTCCCTGCTCACTGGAGCGTGGCGGGGAAGGAGGGGGCCATCCAGTGCCGCACCAGGCCGGGAACAGGCGGTTGTGCAACACAGCCTCGCCCCAGCTTTTACTGGGGGGGAAAGAGCTGGTCTTGCCCGCCGCAGAGCCAGACTTTGAACCGAGCAGGCAGGGAGTGTCAGCCGTGGGGCGAGAGCGGCTGCTGGGTGCCCGCTGACCCACCTTGAGCCCCTGTGTGGGGAGCAGGGCGGGCCGGACCCCCAGGGGCTGGGGGGGGACAAAGGAGGGGTAGAAAGAGCCAAAGGGAGGGGGCTGGGGCGTGGTGGGAAGGACCTGGAGATGCCTGTTACCTTCCTGGGTGCTGTGGGGTCACCGCTGCCCCATCAGGGTCAGGGCTCCAGCCCTGGCTGCTCTGTCCCCAGCAGTGGGGACAGCTCTGTGCTCACGCCCCTGTTCAGGGGACAAAGGGACCCTCCCTGCTGCAGCACATTCCCTTCGAGGCTCCAGCGCTGGCATTTTCTTTGCTCATTGTGCTAATTGGCCCTGCACTGCCCAAAGCTGTTGCCCCCACACTGCCTGAGGGTCTGAAGCCGTCTAACCCAGATGGCTCCCACCGCCTGTGTCCCCCCCGTCCCACCAGGGAGCCCAAGGACACACAGCTACCAAAACAGGACACATTTATTGACAAATGTAACTCATACAGACCACGCGTAACAGGGAGAGAAGGTGCCCAGCCGGTGGGGGGACCGAGGGCCAGCAGGGCAGAGCGCGGGGGCATGGAGCTTCCGCCTGGCGCTCCTGCAAGGAGCTTTCCTGGCAACCCGAAACCGGCTCTGTTTACACGAAACCGTTGGTGTTTACACAGCCGCCCGCCCGGCTCCCACTCGCACAGCCCAGCCCTGACCCCAGGACCTCTCCCATCGCCCCTCTGTCACTCCCCCCCCCGCCTGCACCCGCCAGCGTTGGGCACCTCGCGGACGGGGTCTCTCCCCGGCCCGCGGGGCGGAGAGTCGCTGGCGGCGCCGGTCCCGCCGGACAGAGCTGGAGGTGGGCGCGGAGGTGGCCGAGCCCCCGTCGGGGCTGGGTGGGGGGCGTGGGGGCTCACACATAGTTCCTCTTGTCGTAGCTGGTGACGGCGGAGCGTGGCGCGGAGTAGGCCACCTTGCTGGGCGTGTACCTCTCATCTTTGGGGGGGCAGGAGCAGCAGAGCAGGGACCCCCCGAAGAGCAGCAGCGCCGAGGCTGCCCAGCCCACGTAGAGGGACGTGCCCAGCTCCCGCTTCTGCGCATCGAGCACCAGCGGGTTGTAGAAATCCCGGATGATGGTGTTGGCTGACCAGGAGACGGGGATGAGGGTCATGATGCCGGAGAGCAGGAAGATGACACCAGAGACGATGGTGATCTTGGCCTTGGTGGTCTCGTCCTCCACGCAGCGGGTGCACTGAGCGCCCACGATGGCCACCATCAGGCCCAGCACGGCCAGCACGATGGCCACCACCAGCAGCGCACGGGCGGCCTGCAGGTCCTGTGGCAGCGCCAGCATGGAGTCATACACCTTGCACTGCATCTGCCCCGTGCTCTGCACCACGCAGTTCATCCACAGCCCTTCCCAGATGATCTGCGCCGTCACGATGTTGTTGCCGATGAAGGCCGTCACCCGCCACATGGGCAGCGCGCAGCAGATGATGCTGCACAGCCAGCCCAGCACCGACAGGGCCACTCCGCCGATCTCCAGCCCCATAGACATGGTGCCCGGCTTGGTGGGACCCAGGCGACGGCAGAGAGGAACCTGCTGACCGAAACCACCCCGGGCTCCGCTCGCCGCTGCAGCCGTGGGGATCGGCTTACACCTGGGTGCACCTGCACTTATAAGGGCTGCTGGAGCCGGGGCCGGGCCGCTCTCGCTCAGCGCCCGCCCGGGGTGGGGTTTCTCCGCCGGACGCTCCTCGCCACTGGCTCCGTCGCCGCGTCCCACACCCTCCCCTTTGTTTGCGGAGATGGCGCTGGCGCGGCGGAGGGAGGGGAGAAGCCACCTGAGATGGCCACCGCGGCGCGGGCCTGGTTTCGGGGCGTGGGGCTGAACGGGCGCTGTCCCTATGGCCCTAGTGTGGCCCCGGGAGCGTGGTGAGGAGCCAGGGGCTGCGGTGTGCGTCTGGGGGCTGTCGGCTCACTGTGCCCACTGGGTGCCCACCCTGCGCCCTGGTGCCCAACCCGCACCCCAGTGCCATCTGGGAGCCCACAGCCAATGCTGCCGCCCCCCTAAACCCTCCCCAAAGGCAGCAGCAAGGCCTGGAAATCCCTCAGCTTCACGCTGATGTGCTGGAGGTGGCAGGGACAGAGCCCTGGAGCCCGCACCAGGCAGCACAGCACAGCACGGGTGGGAGCTCAGACAGCCCGTGCTCCCTGGCAGGGATGCTGTAGGTCATGGCCTGTTATATTTCTAGAGTGCTTTATCAAATCTCACGTTTAACATAGTGTCCAAAAGAAAGGCAGTTTATTTAAGATTACAACCTTGTCGGTATTTTTGTCCACTTGCAGATTGCCCCTTATCTCGCTGTGGCTCAGCAGGAGCAGGGAGCACTCAGGCACCTTTGCATCACCGTGCAAAGTGCAGCCCCTTCGCCTCGCCACGACGTGCTGTGTGCTGGCAGCCCTGCACAGCCTTGGCCCCGCGCAGCCCCCGGCCCACCTATCCCCATCAGTCCCCACTCATCCCCTCCTGTCCCCTCCTGTCCCCTCCCATCCCCTGCTCCGTGACTCCCCCACTCCCTCCCATGGGACTGGGACATGCTGGGCTGGGTGTGCCCACGGGAATCCCCGGCCAGGTGATAAATGTCTTTACTCATTGTGCTCAAATATTTTGTCCTTGAAGGAAGCAGACAGAGCACGTAATGCTCCAGCAGTGTCACCCTGTCCACCCATCTGAGTGGCAGCTGGCGAAGGAAAAACAAGGCAGGGGTGGGCCAGCCCCGTGAGCAGCCCCATCCTGGGGGCACTGTCCCCCCCAGATGAGCCCATCTAGATCAGCGGGTGCTGCGCTGTGTGCTCTCCCTGGCTCCTGCACAGCCTGGCTGCTGCAGGAGTTTCCAGCCCCCACCCCAGGAATGTGCTCGCCCCTCTGCTGCGGCCGAAGGGTGCCCGTGGGCTTGCTGCAGCCTGTTCCTGCCCAGGGCTCCCCTGCAACTCATTAACCACTGGAGAGCGTGGTGCACAGCCAGTGCTGGTGGAGCTGTGGCCAGAGACCCCCTGCTTGAGTACCCAGACCCCAGTGATGAAGAGCCCCAACCCAGCTGTGCCCTGCAGCGCCCCAACACCCCTAGTCTGACAAGTCAGCTCCTGCTGCCCTACAGCCCCCCAGCACAGTGGGTGTGGGTGTCTCTAGCACTGTGCTGTACTGCAGCACCCTGTGCCTGGCCTCTGGCTCCCTACGGCACCCCGACACCCCACAGGGTTGGTGATGCATGGGAGTACCTGGGGTCCTGTGGGGGGTCCTGTGCAGGTGGCACCCTGGGGGCTTGCACCAGGCAAGGTGCTGCTGGCAAGTGCCAGCCCTTGGGGTGACAGAGCACTGCACCAATGGGCACAGCCCGGGCAGGTGGTGGCAGCCTGGGGACACAGCTGGGGCCAGCAGAGCAAACCTCGGGTGCACGGGCGCAGGGTGTGCAGCCAGCAGAGTGCACACCCACACACCCCCCCCTGCCGGCGGCCGTGCACCCACACGGCCACACAGCCAGACACACGGACAGGCAGGCACGGAAAGGCACAGGTGCACACATGCGCAGACAGTCAAACAGGTGCACAGACACACAGAGGTACACACGGACAGACAGACAGAGAGAGGAACAGGGGCACACACACAGAGGTACACAGACACAGGCAGGCAGGCACACACAGCACGAAGATGAACACACAGCACAAAGATGTACAGACATGCTCAGACAAAGGCACATAAAGACACACAGCCACACACGGGGGCACACACACATCAGACACACAGGCGCACACAGGTACACACACACAGCCAAAAAAACACACAGGGCCATGCACAGACAGACAGATGCAGACATACAGACACGCGGATGCACAGCTGTACACAGGTGCTTGCACACCCAGCACACGCATGCAGGGGTACCCGCACACACACGGGGAATGCAGACAATCGGGGGCACTCGCAGGTGCACCCCCAGAGGCAGAGGCAGACGCACACGCACGGCAGCACAGACAGAACAGGAGCAGGACACACGGACAGGTGCACGGCCACAGCCACGGGGGCAGGGAAGGACATGGGGCAGGGGATGCCCGTGCAGAGCTGTGGGGCATAGCTCAGGACCATGGTGACGGATGCCCTGGCCCTGCAATCAGCCCCCACGCGCCGTGCCACCCCACCCCATCGTCCCAAATTGCCCAAAGTACAGACTGCGGCCGCGCTGTGCCGCTGGCCTGAGGCAGCAGTGGCCGCTTGACTCACGGCAGAGGAAGGGGCAAATCACCGGGGTTTCGGGGTGCCGGCTGCTGCATGCTTCAGGACACATTCCTGTGGTGAGGAATTCAGCCTGCCCGTGTTTACCTGGAACAGCTGAGTGGGCACCATCCCCGTGGAGTCCCGTGTGTCCCCCCAAAGCCACTCTGCTGTCCCCTCGCAGCCAGGGAGGGATGGGGTACATCACCCATAGTGGTGATGGAGACCGGGGGGGCCATGCGGTGACATGGTGTAGCCACACAGTGACGTGGGTTTGCTACATGGTGATACGGCTTGGACACACAGTGACAGGTTTGCCATGGCGGCTCCCCATGAAGGTCAGACCTGATGGGTGCGTGAGTCTTGCCGTGCTGGTGGCCCTTCCTGAGCACCTGTGCTGGCAGGGGGACAGCCACCACGGGTGGCCCCATCCCCGTCCCCATCCCCGTCCCCGCGTGTGCCTCGCACGGGGAGCTGCCCCGGGCAGGTGACGGCAGCAGTTGCCAGCAGAAACCGCCCCGGGCACCGCGGGGCCGCGTCCCGCTCACGTGCGCGGTGCGGCAGGCGCGGGGCTTGGGCTGTTCCCCGATGGTTGCGGTCGCGACGGGGCCGGCACCTTCCCCCCGGGGCAGCGGGGCCGGGGCGGCGGGCGCTGCCTCCTGCTTATATTTCAGGCGCGAGGTTGCCGGATCTGCCCCGGCCAGGGCACACAGGCGTCCCATTGTTGAAGCCCCTTCGGCGGCGGCGAGGAGCAGGTAAGGCGGCTCCGGCATCAATGGCAGCTCTGTCTGGCGGCAGGGCGGGGACGGGGCCTCGCGGGGGCTGGCGGTGCGCCCCGGCCCCCCCTAACCCGCAGCATGCACTCCCACCCCCCCGATGGTCTCTGAGTGGGCTCTGAGCTGCGTGGGCTCTGCTGTGATCCCTGAGCATCACCCGCGTGCAGACCCCTCGCACCCATTGTGCCGTGCCCGTGGCGTCACCTCCCTGGTACGTGGCTGTCAGCTCACACATCCCTTTGGCTTAGCAGAGCTTTTGCCCATTCAGGGCTGCTTTTTGCTCCATGAGTCGATAGAGATTTTGTTTTCTTGGTGACTCGAGGTTAAAGCTCCCATTCCTGGCAGCAGTTCCCTTGCACAGCGCTTTCCGCCAGCGGCCGGTGGAGCTCAGAAACTTAACTCTTGGCGGAGTTAAGAAACCTTTGCTTTCAGGTAGAGAAAAACAACCTCAGCGTGCACATTGCAGCCGGTCAGGGGGTTTATGTCAGGCGAGAACTTTTCGGGAACATTGAGTCTCCGGGCAGTGTGGCGGTGTGCGGGGAGCTGAGCCCGTGTGCGCTGCAGGGAGCAGCTGCTGGGCTCCAGCAGGGCCAGCCCGGTCCCTCTGCCTGCCCCACTGGGACCCCGAGGTATGCGGCTCTGGCGTGGTGAGACACGACATGGGGGCAAGGGAGAGGGGAAATGCCGCCTGCATCCCATGCGAGGATGCCTGTCGGCCCCGTCCATGCAGGGCGTCCTCTGCACAAGGTCAGGTGTGGTGCAGGTCCCTCTGTGACCCTGTGACACTGAGCATGGCGGTGACTGGGGGGCTAACCACCTCCTCCTGCCCAGGGCACTCGGGTCCCCCGTCCCTGCTCTGAAGCAGTCCTGATGGCAGGGCTGCAGCACGTCCCCTCCTGGGGTGCAGCACAGCAGGATCTGCGGTCCTGCAGACCCCACGGGATTCAGGGTGAAGCCCCGTTTTGGTGTGGAGGAGCTCCTGCTGCCCACTGGGACGTGTCCCCATGGGGTGGCATCCTCTGGCTCCATGAGCACCGGGGTGGGATGCTGCTGTCTCCTCGCTGCTCCCAAGCCCCACGTCCATGCAGCCTCCGTGGCAGTGCTGGGACACAGGGCTGCCTGGGGCCATGGGGATGGGCATGAGGGCTGCTCCTTGGTGGCAGGCACCACTTTGAGGACATGTCACATTCTGGCTTTAATTACAGCCATCAGCTGCCCAACGGCCGTGCTGGCGCCTGCTCTGGCTCCAAGCACCGGCTGCCCTGCGCCCGTCTCAGCACAGTGTGTCGCCACATCCCCACCTTGGCCATTTGTCCCCTGCCCAGGGGCATGGCCCCAGTGCCTGCAGGGACACGGCCCACATTGTGTCAAGGTTTTCCTATGGAGGTGTGTCAACACGTGCACACGCCTGCCTGCAACCTCAAATGATGGTGTGGTTGGTGCAGCCACATGCAGCCCGGGGCAGGACCTGCCCTGTTGCTGTGTCCCCGGAGGGGTGCTCCAGCCCAGGGATGACGGGGAGGGGGTGGGTCCCCACCACCGCCCCGCTGATTACAGGGAGCCCTGACCATGCTGTGGCTCGAGGGTGGGCATGCTGGTATGCCAGCAATGTGGGTGCTCCAGGTGGCTGGATGGAGGAAGGGATGGAGGAATGGATGGAGGGGTGGGTGGATGGAGGAGTGGCTGAATGGATGGATGGATGGATGGATGGATGGATGGATGGATGGATGGATGGATGGATGGATGGATGGATGGACGGATGGATGGATGGATAGATGGATGGATGGATGGATGAACAGATGGATGGATGGACAGATGGATAGATGGAAAGATGGATGGATGGATGGAGGAGCACTCCACTGCACCTCGACATCTGATGGCTCCCCTTGAACGGCCAGCAGGGAGGGCTGCAGCAAGGCCCAAGTGTCCCCAGGTGCCTTGCCTGCTGGACACTGCTTTTGCCAGCTGCAGTGCTGGTGACATCCTCCTGGCACCACGTGGCTGTGGCTACCTCCTGGGCACATGGTCCCAGGCGAGAGGGGCCGTGTGTTGGAGCAGGAGCCATCTCTGTGCCCAGAGACACCTGATGTGGTCTGAGGCAGCCCCAGAGCCTGTCACACTGAGCAGTTAGCAATTAATTACATTGCATCAGCCACCCGTCCTCCCGCTTCACCTGCAGGTCTCAGGATGCAGCACCCAGCGGGGGCTGGCTCCACTGCCCCCCCGCAGCCCCATAAGGCTTCCCTGATACCTTATCCACCTGCGCCTGCGTGCTTGGGGAACTGAGATAACCTCGGGCCCTGCTATCTTTCCCAGAGATTAAGCTGGAGGAGGACTGGTGCAAGCCTGCCTGCCTGTCCTTGTGCTCTATCTGGCTGTGTGCTGGAGCTGGGGGGGCTCAGGGGATTGTGTGTGTGTTGAGGGGCCGCAGCGCTGGGTCTGGGGGCTGCCCCTTCCCTGCTGCGGGCTGTGCCGTCTCCGCTCTGTGGCAGCTCCGACCGGTTTGTGGCTCTTCGTGGGGAGGTGCTTCCTGCTCGAGGCCGAATGGAGGGATGGGAAGTGCTTGTAGGATGCCAGGGAACAAACAAGGGCTGTTTGTGCCCGTACTGGCACAGAGCCCAGCACAGGGCTGGCATGGGCCCATGGTGGGCAGGGGCAGGAGAAGCTGTGGGGGGAAACTGAGGCACAGAGGCATGGAGGCATCCATGTAGGTCATGGAGAAGAAGGCACTGGGAGCGACACTGGAGATACCCCCATCCTGGATGGTGGCTGCTCCCCTCCAGCATCCCAAGCTGGGGCCACAGTGACCTGACGCAGGCATTGCCCCGTGGGCAGTGTGTGGCCGTGCTCCTGCACCTGGGTGGCCCCATCCCGGCTGCTCCGTGGGAGCAGCGTGGCTATTAGGTGTCATGGCTGTGGGCAGAAATGCGAGCGGAGGAATCCCGGGAAACTGGTTCTACCCCTTCACCTGGTGCCGGTGGAATGGTGGGTGGTGGAGCTCCTCCCTCGGCGAGGGCATATAACGCCCGGCATGGTCCCGGCAGGCAGCACTGCGCGGCACAAGCCATGGCCTCCATGGGGCTGCAGGTGCTGGGCATCGCCCTGTCCGTCATCGGCTGGCTGGCTTCTGTGCTCTGCTGCGCGCTGCCCATGTGGCGGGAGACGGCCTTCGTGGGCAACAACATCGTGGTGGCACAGATCATCTGGGAAGGGCTGTGGATGAACTGCGTGGTGCAGAGCACGGGGCAGATGCAGTGCCGGGTGTACGACTCCATGCTGGCGCTGCCGCAGGACCTGCAGGCCGCCCGTGCGCTGCTGGTGGTGGCCATCGTGCTGGCCGTGCTGGGCACCCTGCTCGCCATCACCGGTGGCAAGTGCACCACCTGCGTGGAGGACGAGGTGGCCAAGGCCAAGGTGATGATCCTCTCCGGCATCACCTTCATCGTCGCCGGCATCCTCATCCTCATCCCCATCTGCTGGTCGGCCAACAGCATCATCCGGGACTTCTACGACCCTCTGGTGGCCGACTCCCAGAA
>WBMW01002604.1:80015-162101 GCA_013396635.1 Penelope pileata
ACTGCCTCGCCGAGCAGGCCGCACTGGGCCGCACTGGGCCTCGGCCCCTCGCGGTGTCCCCTGAGGTGGCCTCGAGCATCCTGGGGGTGGCAGCGGTGGTGCGTGGGGCTGGGGCATGGCTGGGCTGTGCATGCACGGGGCTGTGGCTGCCCGCGCGGGGCCGAGCGCCGGTCTCCCACCCTCTGTCCCCACTGTGGTCACTGGCACAGGCCCTGTCCTGCGCCCCGGGGAATGGCCTCGTGGCCGTTGAACATCATTCCCACTTTCACACCTCAAACATCCTTTCCACCACTAATTGAAGCCATTTACAAGACAGACAAGGCCAGGCTGCCAGCAGCCCCCAGCCCCACCAGGCTGCATGTGGGCTGCGTGCTCCCCCCCAGCCCCGGCTTGCGCGGATCCGTTCTCACATTAACCGGCGCTTTTCTAAACATCATGTTCCCGGGGCTGGCTCACGCTGCCGTGCTGTGCACAGCTGTACAAACAGCTTCTCCTGCGCCCCGCGTCACGGCAGCTTTGGGCTGGCCTGCACCCAGCCGTGGCGAGCCAGGCTCAGCGCTGGCCCTGGTGCCAGTGCTGGAGGACCTGGGGACACTGTGCCCCGTGGGACAGCAGGGACCCCTGGGAGGGCGGCAGGGGGTGTAGGGCATCATGGCTGGAGCTGTGCCATGGCTGTGCTTTGTCCCAGCACGCAGCTCCTGCTGCGTCTGCTTGGTTTCATGCCACCCTCAGTGCAGTTCCCTGAGCTCTGTTCCCATGCCCTGCCTGGGGATGCAGCGTGTCCCTGTGCTGGTGCTGCTGGCAAAGGTGCGTGGCTGTGCCATGCAGTGGGCACAGCTGGGCTCTCACCCTGCAGCCTGTGGTGGAGATGGGACAGATGATGGGAGGGAGCAGCTTGGTGCTGGGTTTGGATGATCTGTGGGGCCGCATACCTCCAGGCCGGAGGCTCTGCCAGCCCTGGCGATGTCATCATCCACTGCCTGAGCCTGTCCTGGGCTTCTGGGTTTGCTCCAAGCAGAGCATCCCTGGCATGGCCATGACCAGCCGTGGTCAGCCTGGTGTTGTCCCTAAGGGAAGTCCCTGAGCCTCCCTGATGGGGTGGAGCAGCAGGACGCCCAGCAGGAGCAGCCTGGCTGACCCAGGTGTGGAAGTCACGGCCAAGTACTGGCTCTGGTCACCCTGTGGTGTGCAGCACCCTGAGCTCATCTAGCAGCAATGAGGGATGGACAGCCGGCCCCTGGCAAGCGCAGGGAGGGAGATGTGCTCTGGTGCTTTTGTGGGCACCCAACAGGCCCAGGTGGTTTAAGACGTGGATTGGCTGTGTTGGCGGGTGACGGATGGGAGGCTGCGGGCAGTGTCCCTGCATGTGTCCTCCAAGCAGCTCCTGCTGGCATTGGCTGCAGGGAGCCGCAGAGCCCAGCTGCTCCCCACAGGAGCTGCCTCGGCACCCACATCCTTCCCCTGCTGGCATCTCCCTCCAGAGGTGATGGAGAAAGTGGTGCCTCATTTCTGTGCATGGCTTTGCCTGTACTTCTCTGGTCCCAGATATCCCACAGAAGCCCCATGGCCTGGTCATACTCCTTGGTACTTGGGTGTGTTTCAGCACCTGGGATGGCAGCGTCTCCTGGGGTGGGCAAGGGGGGACAGATGCTGTGTGGTGCCAGCTGAGGACCTGCTGCCCTCGAGCTCTGCAGGTGGCTGCTCACACACCAGTGCTGCTGCTAGCTGGAACAGCTCTGCGCCTGCGAGCTTGTGCGGTGTACTGTTTTTCTTTCCCAGCATCCAAATGTGGCCAGAGTCCGTCAGCCCCTGGACCATCCCATCCTTCCCCAAAGCCCAACCCACCAGTGTCTGAGGACAGGTGGATTTTGCCCCCTCACGCACACTACTCAGCACCATGAGCCACCCTGAAGGCTGGGCCCCTGCCTGATTTCTCAGTTCATAAATCTGAGCACGGCTGTGATTGATCGGGGCCAGGGCTGCTGTCACTGAACCGTCTGCACGGGCCCCTGACACTTGCGTGGCTCATGACCAGGTAGCAAGGAGAGGCTGGGATATAAATCAGCGGCACAGCGTGGAGCTGGCCAGAGATCAGACCTGCAGAGCAGACGAGCGGGCTGGGGAGCAGCTCGCAGCTGACTCATGGCTGCTGGCATGGCTGGCAAGGCCGGTCCCTGCCCACGAGCCATGCTGCCTGCACCACCACAACCCCTGGCACCTGACACGTGGCTGAGCTCTGCCCATGGCATCTCAGCAGGGCTTCCAATTCTGCTTGCTCCCATATCAGCCCCAGACTGGTACACAGCAGCTGCGTCACTTGCATCGTGCCCCAATGCACCCTCCTCACCCCTAATGTATTGTGCTCCCACCCACCTGCACCCCAAAGCAGAGTGCTCCCATCCTCCTGAATCCCTAACATATTTGTGCTCCCACCTTCCTGCACCCCTAATGTATGGCGCTCCCAATGCAGAGTGCTCTCAACCTTCCTGCACACCGAAGCAGGGTGCTCCCACCCCCCCGTGCCCCCAGAGCACATATGTCCCATGTCAATGCATCATGGGGACATGGTTGCTCCCACCCTGGTGACATTCCTATTCCGGACCGCATCCTGCACACCAGCACCTCCGCTCACAAACACCTCTCTGCAGCTCTCCTGAGCCCCCGCTGCCTGGTTCACCCCCTTCCCCACCACGGAGCAGCCCCGTGTCCTCACCCCACTCCACAGACCACACTCCCATCCTCAAGTTCCCACCCACACCCGCTCCCTCTCCTCGACCCCATTGCCCCTGTGAGCACTTCCACTTCCCTGCCCATGTCCTGCTCACCCTCCGCCAGCTCAGCTCTGCCCACACCCAGGTCCTCTCACCGTAGGCAGAGCTGTGCCATCGCTCAGCACCTTGTCCTTGTGACTCAGCATTGTTCCCGGGATGGCATCCTCGTGACTGGGCGTTGGGCCCCAGGCACACCCCAGTGACACCGGGAGCTGGCTGATTGCACCCTGAGACTGTGACTCCTCGGTGACATCCCTTATTGGTGACATCACCAATAAGGTGCAAGCTTTCACTGCAACGGGAATTAGGAGTGGATTAGTGGCCGCAAACACACAGCGGATTCTTTGTGGCTTGCAAGGGGTGACTCAGGCACATTGGTGTGGCCCAGGCAGTGCCCTGGGCCAGAGGTAGGCTGCAGGCTTGGGCTGTGGAGGTCCTCGGTGTCTCAGGACACGCGGTGATGCTGAGCCCACCCCACCCTGCCTGGTCCAACACTCAGGTGGCGTTCTGGTATCTGCACCTCAACAAGCAGCTTCTATCTCCCAGCACCCGACTGCATGCGGAGAGGAGGTCGGGCTGCTCCACCCTGTTCCCATTTATCGTCCGGCTCTTGAATTGGCCCCCGGAGCCCAGCGCTGCCTTCTGCAGGGACATCCCAGCCCCGCCTGGAGCCCAGCGGCTCCCTCTGGTGGGGGGAGGAGGAGCCGCGGGGGCCTCGTGCTCCGTCCTGCCCCGATGGGATTTCCCGGGGAAGAGGAGCCCACAGAAACGGATCACAGCACGGTCTGTGCCTGGAGCCGAACCCGAGCTAAGCGCTGTCACTTCTGGGTGGAATCATCCCCTCAGACACAAACCATGCACCAAAGATGCAGGAAGGGGCTGGGGAGGTGATGGAGGTTTGGGTGATGGTGACCATGCTTAGAGAGCTCGTCCTTCCCAGCGCTTACAGTGTTCTCTTGTGGTTGAAGCCACATCAACCACGCGCTCCTGGCTGTTGATTCTTGCCCCCCCTGCCTTTGCCAGAGGATTTCAGCTTAGCAGGATTTTGCCGGAGGATTGCATCTTTGGATTTCCTGGCCTGAGACGCTTGTCTGAACACTCTCCAGCCTGTGCTGATCCAAATGACCTGGTTAGGCAGCTCAGTGGTGGCTCTCTCCTAACTCACAGTTGCAGCTGGAAGGGGATGTGCAGTTAACGGCTTGGAAAAGGATGGAGGGAGAGCAGCAGAGGGACTGTGGGCTGAGAACCGCTACGTAATAACTCCCGGGAAGCACGTGCAGGGGAGGATCCTGCAGGGCAGCTGCCACAGAAACAGTTTCAAGGGAGTAAGTTCAGAGAGAGGCTAGGAATCTGGCGAAACCGAAATCTCTGCAATTATCTCAAGAACAAGGAGGAGGGGCCCAGACAGCGGAAACGCCATTAAATCATTGGAGATGGGATTACACGAGCACAGGGGTGGACGCAGGGACCCGGAGGAGGTGGCTGGTGCTGCTCTGAGGGGCGGGTGGTGCTCCCTGGAGGCCACTGCTGCGGGGAGAGGTGGGCACGGCCAGCTCTGTGGTTGCTGCGTTGTTTCTCTTCTGTTTTTGCTGTGACATTTGGCCATGGTTGTGGCTGATGACTCCTTAACAGGGCAGATTTAGGGGGCTAGAGACCACGACGATGGGTGCTAGAGGTGCCCTGTGTCTCCAAACGGGCTGTGCCCGATGGGCTTCTGTCCTGGGGCACTTGGAATGTTGGCTGAAGGAATCCCGTTGTGGATTATCTCTGAGAACAAGTAAACTTGGAGCTCACGGGGGTTCAAAGGGTGGGTTCAGCTCAAGTTCACGGAAGAAAACTCCGCCGGGGATTATCACATAAAAAGGCTCAGCTCTGGCTCAGGAGGTCTGTGAACCATGAGGTGCCCTAAGCTGGGAAAGTATTCAAGGATGTGTCACCCTGTGCGGGCCCTGATTGTCTGCTCCTTCCCTGGTGGCTGCTGTTTACCTCTGCTGCTGGCAGGATGCAGGGACAGACCCTGGGGCTCTGCAGTCGCCTTGCAGTGCGGAGGGGATGCGGTGCATTCTGTGCAGTGAGGGCAAGCAGGAGGAGAGGGCACCTGCTGCATCCCGGGCTGCAGGAGGGCTTCTGCGGTCAGCACTGGTCAGCAGGGAGCATGAGCCTTGTGGGGCTTCTACAGCCTGCGTGCAGCTGGGGCTCCCATTCCTCACTGCTCTGCCCATGTATTCAGATCATGCTGGTTCCATCTGCAGACACAGCCCTGCTGTAAGCACCTTGCAGAGTTCAAACAATTCTGAAAAGATCTTATTAGAATAAACCAGTCTGTGACTCTGAAGCCCGGCTGTGCTGGGAGAGTAACATGGGCGAAGGGGAGAGTGGAGGAACATGGTGATGTGACTGGGGTCTGCAGAGCAGAAACCTGGCCTGGTCAGCCTCAACAATCATCTGGTGGTGGGGCTGGGATTTGGATTGAGATTTGAGATTTTGAGATTTGAGTTCTCCCATCCCTGGAGGTGCCCAAGGTCAAACTGAATGGGGTCCTGGGCAGCCTGATCTGGTGTCTGACCTAGTGGTTGGCAGCTCTGCTCATGGCGGGGGGTTGTAACTGGGCTTTAACCCAACCCAACCCTTCCAACCCTTCAACCCATCCCTGCTCCTGGGGGCTGGTCTAACACAGCCCACCTGGCATGAAGCCTTCCTCTTCAGACCCAGCCACACTCACTGCTCCCTGCTGCAGCCGCACTGCCTCCAGGCTGTGTCCCGGTCACTGCTCTGTCACAGCTGGGTCTCCTACATCAGGTCTGGGCCGAGGGCACAGTGGGCTTTGGAGAAGGCTGTCTGTCTGGGGGTCACTGCGGGGTGTCCCCATGGATGGCAGAGTTAATTGCCTTGGCTCTGGGACAGGGCAGCGCTGAGTGGAGGGGACCCCAGGAGGTCTGTGCTGCAGCCTCCTGCCAGCACCAATGGGCAGCCCAATGCTGGGCATCCTGCTGGGCTAGGTGGGCCTTGGGCAGCCCCTTCAGACTCCTGGAGCACTGCTCTGCAGTGGGGTCCCTGGGTGTGCTGGGAGGAGGCACCGCAGCTCCACAGTTTCTGCTTCGGGCCTCTCCTGCAGTGCCCAGGGGCTGCAGAGGAGCCTCATCCCCCACCTGGGTGGGTCTGTGGGCCTGGCTCTGTGTGCTCCCCATGTGATCCCAGTGCTTTGCAGCCTGGCACATGGAGCTTGCAGCTTTGTCCACAGCCACCTCTCGCATGCTGCCTGCTGGTCCCCAAGGTGCCGGCCGTATCTGAGGTCCTTGCCGTGACCCACTGCCCCGGTACGCGCGTGGTGGCAAGCTCTGTGCAGCACAGATGCTTTGGGTGATGCCAGATCTTCTATGTTTCTTGGCCCTCTGTTCCTCAGCCATCTCGCCAGGTATGTAACTATCCCAGCTATTTCCTGCTGTACTCCAAAAAAAAAAAAAAAAAAGATACAACCCTTCCCCCTGCTTGACATAAACACACTGCGCAGCTGCCCAGCCCCCTGGCTGGACAAGCAGCATTGCAGACGGATTGCGTCCTCCGACAGCACAGCCAGCACCCTGTGCCCTGCTTGTTCCCTTTGGCAAGGGGAGCAGAGGGGTCTGTCACGGCCATGGCCCCAGCCCAGCTCCTATCACAGGCAGAGTGATTTATGGCTTGCTTCCCTCCTCCTCATGAACACATACTGGGACCGGGTGTTGCTGCACTGAGCTGGAGGGGAGAGGGGAGCACACGGTGCCCCCACACCCATGCTGGGGGAGCCCCACCAAACCAGGAGATGGGGGACCCTCTCCCCAGTGTGTTATATCAATGTATATTTTCTGTCCCATGATGAGAGTGCCAGGGGTCCAATGTTGCAGCCCCAAATCTGCAGCCCCTTGCTGCTCTGTTCCCAGGCTGGTGTGACGGATGCTGCCAGCCTCATTTGTTTAATTAACAAATAGGGTTTGATAGGCAGCTCCATGGAAGCCCCCATTGTCTGGGGGATCTGACACTGCCAGGACAGGGGGACGGGCTGTGCATGATGCATCTTGCTCTGGGATCTGCACTGTGTGGATGCATTGCTGGTGGGCACAGACATGCAGCCCCCCAAATGGTGCATCCTAAAATGATGATGATGTGCAGCAAAGGGCAATGCACCCACAGCGGGTGCTGCGCTCCTCTCGGAGCGGTCCATGAGCAGATTTGCTGTCCCAGGGTCTGTCCCTGTTTGCCCTTTGCTGAGTGTTGCAAGGGCAGTGGGTAGTGGTGGGGTGAGCTGGGGGAAACAGAGCAGGAGCTGGAGCCCTGCTGCACCTGTGCTGCTGGTGTTTCGTGCTCTCTCCTCCTGCCCCATAGCCCTGAGCTGCTCGCCCCTTGCTGCTGCACAACCCTGCTCAGTGCTCAGCTCACCTCTGCCTGGGGAGTCCTTGCTTCCAGCCTCCTGCTCTTACATCTATGGGATGCAATCACTTTGGGTCACTCACATGGTCAAGCTGCAAAGCACCAGAGATGTCCCAAGCTCCATGGCTGCAGGTGGTTTTGTGTAACACCCCATCCAGTAATGGAACAAATGAGGTCCTGGGCACTGTTTGCAGTGTCCCCATGAGCACTGATCCCTGCTGCCCAGCTTCACGTGCCCATGCCCACAGATCCAAGGGAGTCGTGGCTTTCTGTGCGTGTGGTAGGTCTTTGGTTATTTTGTCTGCTCTTTCCCAAACTGAGTGCAAGCGAGTTGTGGTCTGAATTCCAGTTTCACTGTAATTGTTCTGTTATCTCCCTGCCAGGGTCTGGTTTCACTCATGCTTTGAGTTGCTGTCTGCAGTGAATGGATTTCTCCGTTATTAAGAGCTGTTCCAGAGCGTTCCTCCCGCTGCTTGTGTCTGCCCTTTTCCACTTCCAGTGCTGCCCTCGCTGCCCTCCCATCAGCCTCGAGCCCACTCACACCAAGTCCCTGCAGCGTGAGCTCTGAGGCACATGGAGCAAAGGCTGCTGGAAGGAACCTGAAAGCATCTGAAAAGATCTGCAAACATGGCTGTGTGCCAGGCAGCCAGCCTCCCTCCCAGGCATGGGGCTGTGTGGGCCAGGGGACCAGCTGGGGAGATGGAGCAAGGGCTGCTGGGGAGATGGAGCAGAACCAGTTGGGGTGATGGAGCTGGACTGTTGGGGTGATGGAACAGGACTCTGGAGGTGAGGAGGAAATACGATGAGCACTAGTTGTCAAATGGGATCTTTTCATCAGCATTTTTCCTTATGGATTTTTTTCTCTGTGAGGATGATCAAATCCTGGAACAAGGGCCCAGAGAGGTGGTGGACATCTGCTCTTGGAGATGTTCAGGACTGGACTGAACATGGGCCCAGAACGATCCTGTTGAATCTGCTGTTCTGGAGCTGGGCCAGGTGCCTCCCCAGACCCCTCCAACCTTAGTAGCTCGTTTTCTGGTGGCACACAGGGACATGCCCCACTGAGGTGACCATGCAGCATGTTGACTGCCATGCCCATGGGGCTGATGGCACTGAGAGATGGCACTACTGGGGCTGTCAGACAAGGTGCAAACCTTGAAGAAGGTTTCCAGGAAAGAGGTTGGTCGTGCTGCCCTTCATGGTACAAAATCACATTTCCTGATGCTCTCTCCAGCTCTTGGGCCACTCTTCATAGTTTGGCTTCCTGGAGCCCTCAGAGAACATTCTCCGTGGACCATCCATGTCCTGGGGCTTTTCATCACTGCTCTGTGCAGCAGAGCCCTTTGGACCTCGTGTCCCTGTAGGGATGATGGTGGTTGCCTAAGCTGGGATGCAGATCCCCTCGCTGCTCTGTGTGCTGGGCCAGAGCTGGTGTGACACTGCTCAGGACACTGGGGTGTGTGTGGGTGCTAATCTGTGGGGCCAATCAGACCAGGCACTGAACCAAAATCCCACTCTAATTGGCCTCGTCCAGTAATTCTTCCTGACAAAACAATTAAGTTTCTCAGGCAAGAGATGTTTGCAATCGGGCCATGCCAGATGCTTTTGCTTTTTTTATCTGTGGTATTTAAGGATCTTTTCCTAATACTCACTCATTATTTTATGAGGCACAGACTGGTTCTGCCTGCCCTTTTGAAGCTGAGTATCACACTCATGTTCATTTGTTGTCTCAGGGCTTCCCTAGCTCTACGTGAGGGCTTTTTAAATTTTTTTTTTCCCAATTATTTTAAATAAACATTCTTGATTTGTAAAGGGCTGGGCCCTGCGAGACAGGGCAGGGAGCGGGACCGGCTCCAGCCCTCTGGGCTGCCGAGGCCGTGTGCACGGCGGCAAGACTGAGGTCAAAGCTGGAAAATCTTGCACGAGGGGCCCTGGCCAGCAGTGCCTGTCTACCCGGGGGACAGCGATGTGTGGAAAACGTGAGCTGGGGTAGCTGGAATCTCTGCTCATGGGCTGGTGCTGCTGGAAGTCGCCATGCTTGCTGCCGTCGTTCTGTGCACGGAGGGGTTTGATGGCGTGTATCTTTCTGCCATTGACTTTCGGTGGATTTGGGCACCCTTTGGGGCAGCTTGTCGTTGGTTTTCCCAGCCCTGTGTGCTTGCACTGTGCTGGGATCATGATGAGCTGCTCATCCAACCAACGCCTGCCCTTCCAAGGGCCCTTCTCCCACCTCTGGTGCCAGTGGTGCTTCCCCCCATCCCCATGTGCACCCTGTCTGTACCGGTCCCAGCACCGATCCCTGAAAGGGGAGGGCAGGTGTGGGGGTGCAGCCATGGTTGCTGGCACCCCAGGAAGGGGTTGGCACCCCAGGAAGGAATGCGGGCATCTCTTGGAAGTGGCACTTAGTGGAGTGAGACAGAGCATTTGGATGGGATGTGCTGGGTTTTGGGGAGGACCTGGTATGCAGGTCTCTGTGAGGTCTGCAGGCATCAGGACTGGATGTGCCCTGGTGGGCTTTGTGGCATTGCTGATGTTTCACCCAGTGACTGTAGCACTGCTCATTGCAGAGGATCTGGAGTAGGGTGGGTGCTGTTGGTGCAGAACAGCTGATGTCCTAAGTGCTGCCTTTCTTGGGCATCACAGGTATCCTAAAATGAGGTCTAAAGAAGATGCTGAGGGAGAGCACAGCTGACATGTCAAGCGTGCCATTGGTGTGAGCATCCTGGCACAGCCCCATGCCGGGTGCCAGCTCTCTTGTGCCAGCAGCACTGAGGCTGGAGGTGACGGCATCCCTCCCTGATGCTCTGGGTATCTCCCCCAGTCCCTCATCTCCCCTGGGTGCTGAATTGGAACATCCAACCCTGACCCCAAATTCCTGCATGCACAAGCAACAGCACAGGAGGATGACCCCACATTCTATGTGGAGATCCGCTCCCAGACCTGCTGGCTCCATCCCACCTGTGGCAGGTGCTCCGGTGGCTTGGGGTGACCCTCCCCAGCGGGTTCCAGCTCAGTCACTCCATAAATCTCCCTCCCTCCGCGCCGCAGACCGCGGGGAGGCAGTCTGGGCTGAGGGTGGGACGTCCAGCTGTGGCCGCGCTCTGCACGGAGGAGCTGTGTGTGGGGATGCCAGCACTTCCAAGCACAAGACAATTGTGCTTTATTTCCCCGCTGCATAGGAAAAATAATAAACATTCCTGGGGTTTGTTTTCAGGCTGCTTTGTGGAATAAATCTCAGACTGTTGTTGTCTCCCTGGGCTCTCTGGTCCCACAGAACTGTGTGTTCTCACTCCATGAGTCACCGCCGATGCTCCGAAACATGGTGTGATGGCCCCGTGCTGCTCTGGCTGGATGCACTGCAGACACCAGGGCGGATCTGCTCTGTACCCACTGGGGTCAGCAAGACCCTGTGCCTCTGGGCAGATCTCACCACCTGACCCGTGAGCTCTGCCTTCCCCCTGACAGTGCCGTATGTGTCACCAAGCCACAGGCTGCAGACCTTCAAGGTGAGGGGTCTGCCCTGCGGGGCAAGGTCTGTCCTGGAGGAGGCCGGGATTGTGCCAACGACACTTTCCAATGCCTTTCTTTGGACGTGAAGCCATGTTAGAACCCAAGGGATGCTGTGGCTGCTGGTCTGTGGGAGCATCCTTCAGCAGTAATGTGATCTGGACTGTCCTGCATGGCACAGAGCACTTGGCATGGTGCAGGACCTCATGCTGGAGACGTGGCTTTGTGGGAGAGGAGCTCACCATAGCCATGCCCTGGCTGATACATCTGTATGCCATGGGAGATGCACTGAGATGGATGGTCCATGCAGTGTGCTGGAGCCAGGGTCACACCACTGCTGCTGGAGCAGCTGGATGTGCCATTGGATGACACGGGGCTGGGAAACACCATGCAGAACTGGATGGTCTTCCTGGAGCAGTGGTTCTCAGTGCGACCAACAAGCTGGCACTACCCGCACCACCTCCGGCACCTAGCAAGGGATGGCCAACACCAACAGCATGAGGAGGCCTCATGAACCTACCTTCCAAATCCTGCCAGCCTTCCTCCTGCAAATGGTCCCACCATAAAGATAAAGGAGGTTGGTGTGGACTGTATGTGTGAGTGAGGGGAGCATGGTGGGCACAGGATCCTGGGCTGGCTGCTGCCAGATGGTGACCTGCACCGGTGGGCACGGGGCTGGGGCCATGAGAGCCAGTGCACGTCCCATAGGATGGAATGGGGTAGGGAAGTCTGCAGGAGGTCAGTGTGCACGTGGCTGGAGGCTGACCTCAGCCACAGCATTGCTACAAACATGTCCCAAAAATAGCTGGGTTTAGCAACACGAAGTCTCCTTGTGCTATTACCCAACGTGCAATACAAATATAGCGGCAGCAGCCAGTCCAGTGAAACCAGCGCCAGGAATTGTGCGAGTTACGGCAAACAAACAGCTCCGGGGGATGGCGGCGGCTGGGAGGGACTCGGTCCTGGGGTTGCTGGTTATGTGGCAGAGGACCAGTCTGGCTTTGGAGGAACTTGGGGTGTTTGCAGAGCTATCCGTGACAAATAATGGCCAAAAAACCCCCGAAGGTAAAGTATTTGTTGCCTCATGGGGGGAGAACTGGGATGAGCAATGAATGGAGTGCTGCTGCCAGGAGGGTTTGTTCAGGCACTGGGACAGCTGACGCAATGCTCCATGAGCACCGTGACCCCAGGCACAGGGCTGGGGGCATGCTGCTGATCCAGCTGGGGTGAGAGGAGCACATCCCCATCTGCGCTGCCCACTGGCATCCAGAGCCAGCAGAGCTGCTTGTAGCAGAGGCAGGAGAAATGTGATTCCAGCTTACGGAAAGGGCTCATGGGGGGAAGAGTTCCTCTCCCTGGAGATGCCTGGTAGATGCTCAGTGGATGTCCTGTGCAGCCAATAATGCAGCTTCTTGAGAGCCCCTACAGAGCACAGAGAAGCGCTGGTCACTGTGGGAAGCTCTGGACACTGTCAGGGTGAGGAGTGAGCGGACTGTGCTCTGCTCTGCTAATGACGAGCTAATTGCTGGGATCTGCAGGCACCGGAGAGCTCGCGTTGGACATCAATGAACAACGTGTTTATTTGGACATCCGAAAGGTCAATTATCTCAAACATGAAACAATCACTGGCATGACCGACTGGGACTGTAAATTTGGAGTGGGAGGTGTTAGCAAAAGCTGGGACTCATTCAAGGACATCCCAGCAGTGCCCCAGAGCCATGATTTCATAGACCAAAATAATCCTCCCAGGGAAGATGCTGTCAGCAGCAGTTTGGAGGCGTGGTGGGGTGGGAGGACCGCTTGCCATGGGGATGCGGCAGGTGGGAGCAGGGAGTGACGGTGGGTGAGGACCCAAGGGTCTGCTCTGCTCCGCTGCCCTGGGGAGGGCAGCAAGCCTTCTTCTCTTCCTCATCCTCTTCCTTTTCCTTCAGCTGTGTGTTTTGGAGGGGGACTCCTGCTGAGCAGCTGCAGCCAGGGGTGGTCATCAGAGGGGAAAAGGGACCTCGGTGGCTCCTCCTGGGAGTGTGGGACAATGGCAGGTGGTGGAGACCTCAGAACGATGGAGACCTCCTGGCTGGGCTGCTCCATCCCGCTGGAGGGGTGCGATCAGACTACCCTGAGCTCTCCTCTGCCCTGGAGGGGCTCTGGCAGGTGAACATATGTGGAGGTGTCCCATCCTCCAGCTGTTAGCACCAAAACAGTGCAGTTTGGTCTCCCAAGGCAAATTGGTTGTGGCCCTGCTGCTGCCCAGGAGAAGGCAATGAGGTTCCTGGGGTGAGCGCTGTGGGCAGAGTCCATGGGGTGCTCCCCACATAGGGCAGGCAGGGACGGCTCCTGCATCTGCTGCTGCACCCAATGGAGTGTGCCAAATCCTGTCTGGCCCCAGAGAAGCTGGAAGGGTGGGGAGAAGGGGGCCTGCAGTGACCTGAAGAACTGTTGGTTAAACTGTGCAGGTGGGAGAGGGGGAAGCCAAAGAAATCAATGAGCTGTCACTGGCTAATGGCATTGACAAGTCTTTGAAAATATACATCAAGGATGACCAACCCAAGCCAAACCCCAATCTCAGCCCTGTGCAAAACAAGTGGGGTCAAACTGTAGCAAGCAAAGCCGTAAGTATGCAACAGATGACTGCAGTGTGTGCTTGGTTGGAGCACAAAGACGTGTTCACCCCCATGGGGGCTGAAAATTTACGTCTGTGATGGAGGAGGCTGTGCAGCCACAGAGCAGCGGGGCCGGTTATCTTATACCCCTGAGCCAAGAATGAGCTGCTGGAAGAGTCCCTGAAATGCTGACACTGACATTAAACAAGTCCTGGAAAGACAGGGCAGCACCGAGCCCTTGGAGGCTGCCAGGAGTCGGGGGCTGAGGGCTGAGGAGGGGGAGAGCGGCTGTGCTTGGTGTGCAACCATTGTGGTCCCCAGGTCCCAAGGGCTGAGAAATACCTGCATGGTGTGAGACTCAGTGCGTCCCTCTTGCTGAGGGCTGGGAGGTGACGTGATCATTTTTGTAGGTCCTCACACATAAAGACGTTTCCTGGTGACGGAGGCTTTCAGGAGCGTTGACAAATGTACGCTACAGTCCACTGGCTGGAAGCCTCATTCGGACAAGTTCAGCCTCGAAATAAGCTGTGGTTTCCCAGTCCTCAAGGGCCACTGGCCACTGGGGGAGCTTGTTGGATGCAGGAGGATTCGCTGCTGCCTGAAGCATCTTCCTGCAGCCAGGCTTTGGGCCAGCTTGGAGGAGAAATCATGGTGTGCGTCCTGATCCTTCCCAGCCCTGTGAGGAACCAGCTGTGCTCGTGGTGTGCACGGCTGCTCATTAAGAGGGGCTTATGAGCTGCTGCAGGAAAATGGGCAGCACCGGGGGGGTGGGGGGGGGATAGTCACAGAGGCATGAAGACAGTGCTGAAGGGTCTGGGGCCACACTGCAGCTCCTGGGGCCAGGAGGACATGCACAGGGACCCAGGTCCATGGGAGAATGGGACACAGCTTGTCACCTCCCTGCCGTTCCCAGAGCAGCATGTGTCCCCTTTCCCCAGTGGCAACTGGCTGCTGAGAGGGGACGCAGCAGCTTCAGTGGGGGGAAAGAGCTTTTCCGTGGGGGTGGGGGCATCCAGCTCAGCAGAGGAGCGGAGTGCTCACAGGAAAGGGGTCCTGGTCCAGCTTGGAGCAGCAACCACCCACAGAGGGCCATGAGACCTGGGTGGCAGTGAGCACTGGAAATGACACAGGGGGTGGACGAGGCAGTGACGAGGAGTGGAGGATGCCATGGGATAGAGAGACATAAGCCACCAAAAGTGATAATGACAAGCAGCAGGCAAAGCTGGGGACAAGGTGCATGAGGTGGCATGCAGTGAGATGCTGGAGAAGCGTCCTCCCATCCACGCCATCACCCAGAGAGGCTCCGGGATGGCGACATGGGCAGGGTGAGACTTGGGGTGCAACTGTCCCACGGCATCCCCCGAGATCCTCGGATGCTTGCTGCCATGTCCCCCTGCCTGGCAGCATCCTTGCTGTCCCACCTCACCCCCCTCTCATCTGCTCCATCCTACAGCCCAGCCTTAACAGGTGAGGGAGGATTTGCTGGGTCTGCGCATTGCTGTGACCAGGGCACAACTCACCCACTCCGCAGCACCTCTCCCTACAGGAGCTCTGGGGATGGGGAGGGCTCTGGCCAGTCTCTAAAGAGCCTGTTTCAGTGCTAGAACAGTACCAGGCATTATGCCTGGTGCCGTCTGCAGAGCTGTGCCTGTCCTTGGCACCACACCACGCTTTTTTTATTTGGCTCCAGTTCAACGGGTGGGGAACAGGGGGGCACGGAAGTAGATGCTGCGAGAAGAAAGTGCATCCTGAGCAGGATGGGCTGTGGCCACAGCAGTGCACCTGAGCCCTGCAGGGCACTGCTATGGGAAGCTCACAGCTTTGGGAAGGGGGCTGTGAGGAGCTCCAGGCCTGATCCCCAGTGCTGTGCCCCTCTGTGAGGACCCAGGGCAGCTGTGGCTGGGATGCATGGCCCTGTGCAGGTGCCCCCATCCATGCCATGCCCTCTGGCCATGGGGACACACTGAAGAAGCTGCCTTTCTCCCAGCACCACTTCAGACTTCTCCTTGGGATTGGGAAAGTGTTCCTGCTGCACTGGGGTGCTGGCAGTGTCCCTGCCAGCTTTCTCATGCGAACACAGTGTGGCTCAGTGCCTGTGTCTCTGGTGCTGCCTGGGGCTGGGGGCAGTGGGCTGGAGGCTCCCCAGCTCCCCGGGGCTCTCAGCTCCTGGGCAGTCAGCGCACCGATTCCCGCAGTTGCCAGCCCTGGGAGAGGTGTCACTGCCCGCTCTGTCTCACCGTCTGGGAATGTCTCTTGAGACTTTGCCTGCGCTTCCCTGTCCTTATTTGCACCTCTGAAGGCTGTTGATGCCCCTGTCTCCTCTCCTCCTGGGGGCATCTCCCTCCCTGGACCAGCTGTCATGGTCCCTCCTGCTCCTGGACGTGCTTTGGTGGCTCTGGGGCCAGTGGGCAGCCCCACTGGGAAGGAGTACTGCCTCTCCGTGGTGACCCCCTGCTTCAGAACCAGCGTCTGAACCCTCAGGGCTTTGAACACACCCNCAGTCCCTGCACACCACCAGCTTGCGCCTGGCCTGGCTCAGCCCCTGCTTTTGAGACTGCATTTTGCTTCTCATCTTTTTCTGAGCTGAGGCTGCAGCCGCTGGTGTCCGGGTACCCCGGAGGTGCAGCCCGCACACATCTGCCATTCCCCACCAGCGCATCTGGGCTGCCTGCACCCAGCCCTGACCGATGTGCCACATCTGGATTCCTCACATACAAACTGTGTCTAACAGGCTGTGTCTGGCTCCCCAGCATGCGATTCCTAGATAACAAGTCACTCCTGGATTTCCTACATGTGATTCTTGGATAACATGGCATATCTGGATTCCTTACATTCAATTCCTGGACAATATGGCACATATGCTCTCCAGCCAAGGCTGGAACTGGAACAGGACTTTCTCTTTACAGTTTAAAGGATTTTTTTTTCTGGAGAAGACGAAGCTTTGACCTGAATTGCTGGCTGCCTTGCAAAATCTCCTTCTACCTCAGCTTTGGCTGCTCTTGGCTGGGAGCCTGGCTTGAAAACAAAGATCCTATCTCCCCCACCCCCTGGGCTTTGGGATTGCTGGCGGTGGACACGCTGCCCCTCGCCAATCACTGCTTACAATAATATTTTTCTCTAGGATTGAGCTTGGAATAACTTTGTTTTGACATAATCTGAACTAATCTCTCCCCGGCAATGACAGTAAACACTCGACAATAAGTCACAGCCCTGCAGCTCTGCAGAAGGGGCTGCAGCTTTTGGACGCACAGCACAGGGTATGGGCCACTGCTGCAGGGAAGGTCCTGGTGGCCGCAGGGTGCATCATGCCCTGTGGCATTGGGCTGGAGCCCTCTCTCCTCTCTTGGTGGATGGAGATAGGAAATGCAGCATGGGGCCACTGCTAATCAGTTCCTCGGGCACAAGGAGTTATTGTGTCTGCGGTGGTGGCAGCTCCAATTTAAACATTGTCACTGTGCTATTAATGGTCCTGGCACTCGCTGTGCTCAGTCTGAGACCCAGGAGCTGATGTTTGTGCAGCCCCAAAAGGGCTTCAGTCTGCACCTCGTGTCAGCTTTCTGCAGCACTGTCCCCCAGGCTGCTGTGCACAGGGTGCCCTGTGCTGCTGTTGCCCCTGCACAGCTCTTCAGGCCATGTTTCATCCCCATCCCACCTTCCCAGGGACGAGGGACCTCCAGGAGCCCCATGGAGATGCCATGCTGTGCCCTTGCCCCTTCATGGGGTCAAACAGCACCCACTAAAACTTGCTGCTGGGTCCATGCACTGGGGAGTGGCCAAGGACTGCACCTTGTGCAGGCAGTGATGGCTGTGGCAGTGCAGACATGTCTGTGTCCCTGCCCATGGGCACCAAGGGTGCAGTCCTCCCTCATCCCTCTTTTTCTGGTGAGCCAATGTCTTGCGGTGAGCCAGACCCTTGTAGCAGCATCTCTGAGCCTCCGAGCAGCACCGGCTTCAAACCCCGGGGACAAGGACAGCTGGCAGCAGGGGACACTGAGCAGTCCCACACCTGCTCAGAGCAGCATGCAGTGTGGAGATGGCATCCCAGTGCTGAACATCTCCTGAGAGATGGGAACTGCGGTCAGCAACCTCCTCCGATGGGCGTATCACTAGAGCTGCAGCTCCTGTCATCATCCTGCAGGACCACAGGCTGGCTTCCTGTTTGTTGTTGTTCAGAGTGGATGAAACCATGCACTCGATATTGGGACAGGAAAAGGGAGCCGTGGGACAGTAACTGGGAGACTTCTGAATGTCAGCGGAGCGAGCCGTGGACGACTGGAAGATGGATGAATGTGCCTGATGGCTAGTGCCAAAGACTGAGAAAAGTCAGCTGAGCTGCATGCTTCATGCTGCTGGGGAAAGCAGAGCTTCTGGTGGCAGTGCAAAAGGGATGGAGTGAGGTCCCAGGCACACTTCACAGCCACAGAGCCATCCAAGGGGCTAGAGAAGAGATCTGGCAGTTGGGGAGCAGCAAGCCTGCACTGCAGAAAGGAGCTCTGTGTGGATGAAGTGGCACCAAATGCCCTCAGACAGAGGGGACAGGCAGGTAGTGACAGCCTCTGGCTGCTGAGCAGGTGCTGATGTCCCCTTCCTGGAGGGGACGGTGGGCTTTCAAAAAGCCCAGGGCCTGTCTGAGTGGCCCTATTCCTCCCTCTCTCCTTTTCTTTCCTCTTTGTCATGTTACAGGAATCCTTTCATCCGCATGTTTGTTTTTCTTTCCCTCTCCTTGCAGATGCTCAGTAATTCTTTGAACATCTCAGATGGCTTTGCGTATCCCCGTACCCGTGCTGTTCCCTGGATTCCCCCGCCAAGGGAATCAGGCAGCTCTGAAGCCTGCTGCATGCTGCCTTGAGCTCATGTCTGCAGGCAGCCTGGCAGCTGCACACTGGGGCATCTGTGCAGGGTGGGCAGCAGCGAGCTCGAGGGAGTGATGCTGCACGGGGGGAGCTCTGTGAGGCACAGGGACGTGGTGGCACCGGTGGGAGCAAATGCCGTGATACAGAAGGGATAGGAACACTCATGAGTGCCAGCACCCGGAGCATGATGGAGCCACAGACAAGTCTGGCAGATGCTTTGGAAAAGTGAATTGCAGATGTCCCAACCCTAAATGCTCTGCGGAGCACTGAGCAGTGGCTATGGGGCACCTCCTCCCTCCAGGGGCCACGGTCAGTGCTGGTGCTCTGAGCCCTGCCACCCCCTTCCTTGGCCATGCTGTGTGTTCCCCTGCAGCTCCTGGAGGAGGAGAGAACCCAGGGGCTGGCCCCCCAGCCATCAGCTCTCCGAACATGCTCCATGTGCCCTGGAGGCAGCCACTCCTCATGGTGCAGAGCTGAGTCCTGTGCTGTGCCCAGTTCTCCCTCCACTTGTGTCCTCCAGCACCATGGTGACCACTCAGCCCCTGAGATGAGCAACGCAGAGCTGAGGGGCTCAGCACAGGACCCTGGAGCATAGCATGGAGCCATCAGCGGGTGGGAGAGCGAATGCTGTGTGATCCAGAGGGAGCTGCTGCCCACACACGTCCTCTGCCCATCCATGGAGACCCCAGGAGGCCTCCAGCAGTGGTCCGGACACCGGATGGCAGTGGGTGGCAGCTCATGGGGTGGTAGGAGCCTGGAAGATGATGCTGTGAGCAAGAGGCATTGCTCATGGGTTGGTCCTGCACCCTGCAGCACCAGTGCTGGGCAGGTCCCACCCCACACGTGCACATTTGAAAGGTGATGGCTCCTGGGTGCAGGGGCAGCTGTGATCACAGCTGGAGGGGCCCCACAGGAATGGTCAGAGGGACCTGTGTGCCTTGGGACCTCTCCAGAGTTTTGCATCTCTGGATGGGAGAGCTGCAGCGAGGAAGCAAAGGCAGCCCTACTGCTGTCCTTGCACATGCTGTTGCGAGATGTGTTTCTGGATAAATATTTACTCCAAAGATTTCTACTGTAGGGATCTTCCATGTTCCTGGTGATGATATATAGAGACCTTCCTCCCTGCCATACTGAGGACAGAGCTGCTGGTCCCACCGCAGGATGGGATGTGCTCAGTGGGGCTGAGCAGCGGCAGCCAGGAGCAGCTCTGCAGCCCCTCCCTTGCACAATGATGTGGGCAGAGCAGGACCCCGGTGCCCAGGGACCCCTGTACGGGCTGAGATGGGCTCTGCTGCTGCCTCCCCACCACGATGCTGCGAGCAGCATCCAGCAGCTGCCTCTGCCCCAGCACAAAGGAGGCCCAAGGACATGGATGGGGAGGGGGAGCGGAGTGAGGCAGCACTGAGGAACAATTGAAAAAAGGAAAAAGGAAATCCTCCTGGAGCTGTGAAAGTGTTTTCCCAGACTGTCTGGCCCGCTCCGATGACCTCATTCTCCAAAGCGACGTTAGCTGGGCTCAGAGGATGGGGAACAGCCTGTCCAGCCCCAACGCTGCCATCACCTGCGGTGCCACCCCCTGCCCAGCAGCTCCCTCGCAGCTCCACAGCCCTCTTTACACCCAACCCAGGCTGCCCTGAGCCCCGGCTTTTGATAGGGGCTTTAAGGAGGGTTAACGAGCCACACGTTTCCATTAGTTCATCTCAGCTGTTTATCCTGGAAAATTCCCTTTGCAAAATCAGTGTGATGCGCCCAGATCTGGAGAGCATCCCAGTGCTGTGCAGGGCAGGGTCAGAGGGCTCTGCTCAGCCCCAGGCACCGCTGTTCTCGTGACAGGAAGATCCAGGGGACCAAGCACTGAGAAGCATGGATGTGAGACCCCAAGATGGTTCCGTCACCAGAGATAAGGAGCTCTTGGGGTGGACATCCTGCTCCTGCACAGGCACCAGGGTTCTGAGGGGCTGTCTCCTGGTGGGTCAATATTTTAACAGAGATAGTGGAGGTCTGAGTAATGGGTCCCCTCCCAGATCCTCTTTCAGAGGTGTGGACACCAAGGGGAGATCTTTCCACATTTTTACCCAGAGGAATTTTCTGACTTCTTCCATGGAGGGTGAGAACCAACAGAGTTTGTCTCCTCCCATGTGTCTGTCTGATTGCTAAACATCCTTAAAAGATACCTCCAAAGCTGTCTGTCAAATGTGCCTGAATTAGCTCTACTAATTGGGAAGGTATGAGGAGCACTCACGTCTATGGTTGCATAGGGCTTTCCTCCTTGCAAAAACCAAATTTGCTTTGTACTCAAGAGGGCTTTTCTTTAGCAGAAAAATTAACATAATGAGAACCAGAGGCTGGGCATTAAAGCTAGACCTGCTCCAATGTGGACCCTTGTGTATCTGTGCTGGAACAAATTTCAGAGGGCAGAAGCTGAATTCTCCTTGATATCTCAGCATGCAGACTGTCTGCCTTTCTGACAGAAGATGTTAAGGCAGAAGACAGTTCCTGGTCTTGGTGGTAGCAGGGTGATGTCATCATGCTTCTGATGCCCAAGCTGTGTAAGATAACGGCCATAACTTTGGTGCATCCGAAAGACATCAGTGCAATAGAGAGCTCCTGCTCAGGGATGCTCACCTGCATTCGGTGCCTCCAGGCAGTCACGCAATCACCTCACTGGCCGTCTCGAGCCTTCTGTGCTCTCATTGCATGCCCAGGCAAAATGTGGGTACTTCTATGGTAGGAAAATATCGTTATTGCATTTATATTTCTGTTAGAGAAGACACAGGCAGAGCCGGGCCACTGGCACATGGGATGGAAATAGGGCAGTGAGTCCCCCGACAGCCTGGGCAGAGGGCTGCATCCCTGGGTGCACGAGCTCTTCCTTGCTGCCAAGCTCCACCAAAAAGCCACAATGTTTGCTAACTCTTCACCGCTGTGCTCAAGTCCCTCCGGCAGGGACTGTGCTGTGGCTGTGATTCCCTCTGGAAACATGTGGCCGCTCCCTGGGGAGCGGTGGGCAGCGCTGGGCGGTGGTGTGGGCTGGAGGCTCGCCAGTGAGAGAGGAAATCAAAACCACGATCCAAACCCACAGCAGGGAAAGTGACACAGCAGGGAAAGGAGCCTGCCCATAGCTTCCATCCTCCTGGAGCAGGAGCTGGGAGCCCCTGAGCTCCTCCACATCCTCTCACTTTTCTTCTGTCCACTCAGCTGACATCAGCCTTGTACTTTTCTGGGATTCCCTGCACCTTCCCTAGACACAAAGACTTTTCTGTCCTTGCTGTTTAGGTGCAAATACGCTGCAAGCACCTGCCCTTGGGTCATGGTGACGTTCCTTGGTCATCCCCTCCAACCAACTCAGTTATTTTGGCATTTATCCTCCCACATCAGCACTGGGAGACCGCAAGTAGAAGTGTCTGAAGCAGTTATTTTCCCCTGAGTTTTTGGCTTTTGAGCGCTAAAGGAGTTTCTTTTACCATTGGCGTTGCTGATAAGCACACTCTAAAGCGCCAAATGCCATTTATTTGCAGATCTCTTTAAAGATAAGAGAGGACTCCCCCCATGGTCTTGGAGGCTCCACTCCACCCCCACTGTGCCCTTCAGAACGGCTGCAGCACCGTGTTTGTCTTATGAAAAATGCAAAAGGTCACAGTAATCTTCTCTGACACTGGCACATTGAGTGGACTCTTAAATACCAGCGATGAGCTGGGACTGCCAGTAGCATTTGTTGTGGTGGAGCCTCATCAGCTTTTCCTCCAGGACAGACAGTGGCAAGCAAAGCCAAGAAGTCCTCCTGGGATGCTCCTTGCCAGACATGAGCCACGTCTCCATGGCAGCTTTGGAGTGCAGAGCTGGCTTTCTCCAGGCATGTGGTGATACCCTGACATGCTGCAGTGCCTGCTGCACCCGTGGAACACAGCCGGAGGGGCTGCTCATGGGGCAGCCAGCAGCTGATCTGTGGGGTGTTCCCCTCACTTGTCCCCATGCTTGCTCACTTCTGAGACATCTGTGCCTGCCTACATGGCCGTAGGCATCTCATCAGACCGATCCCAACTTTTCAGCAGCTGGAGGCACAGAGCTTGTCAGACGTTCCCCTGTCCAAGCTCTCATTCCTCATAGTTTGCTCTCACCTTCTGTGTGCCCCTTTGCAGCTCCCCCTCATAGACTGTTGTCATTGCCTTGAAAGGAAAGTTTGCTTGTCATGGGTGCAACGAAGAAAAGGTTTTAAGCCAAGTAACAGATGTCATCTTGTCTGCTGACCCTTATGCTTGCTTTGCAGGATCCCTTAACCATTTCCGTGACAGTCTTTTGGTTTTGTTTTCCGAATACATTCTTAAGAATTTTTAATGTGGACGACGCTGCTGTCATACCCAAATTTTTCTCTGGAACTGGGCAGACTCTTCCAAACCTGGAAAATATGAATCTGCCCCTGCTGATCTTTAGTTGGAAGAAAAGAGTGCTTTGTCCCTGGGACTTGGTTCTGCTGCAGAGTTTTAGTTTTCTGACATTAGAATTAGTTCCACCACAAACATTTCAAGTTGTACGACTTTCACGTATTTACTTCCTGCCAGTTCTGTTGTTGTTCCCTTTGGAAATGGCTTTATGCTGAGACTTCAAACACCTTTTTTTTTTTTTCAGGATAGCACAGATTTTTCTTAAGGGATGACTTTAGTTGATGAGTTATGACTTTATCTTCGTTTTTAAAACTACTTGAGAAGCAGCTGATGTTAATTGTTGAGTCTTAGTGATGTCATGGGATTGCATTTGGAACCGACCTTTCATTATGTTCTGTCTCAAAGAGCAGATCCTAGCAGCGAAATCGTACTGTCTTCTTTGCTGTCCAAATTTATTTGAAAAGTCTCTTGCAGTACCGATGAGTCCATCTCTTCCTCAAGGATGTCACTGAAAGCATTGTTATTAGGCAGGAGAGTACTGACCTCTGCATCTGGTTTTGTGTTGTTTTGAGACATAACTTGAGATCCAGATTCTTTGCTAATAAAATCATCATCTAAGGCAGAATTTAGAGCTGGCATATTTTGTCCTAGTGCTTATGTTTTAATTTTCTCTATTTCTGAATAAACAAACCAGACCTGAATATGATATTTCATCTCCTTTTATTTTATTTTTTTTTTAGTTTATTTTTACTCTATTTGAGCCAATAACTTTATATGGGTGCAGCCCACGCTGTCGCTCACCTCTCTTGCCTAATCTAGATCTGAATTAATTGAGAACAGCCTTGCTTTCCCCTTATGAGCTACCGATGCTCCGTTATTGATGTTTTCTGCTCCGGCCCCGGGACACCACTCCCTCTCCCCCTTCCCTGATAGCCAGCTGCAGGGCAGCTGCGGGCCCTTCCCAGCTGGAAAGGGGCTGCTGCGCAGGGGGTGCTCTGGAGGTGGTCCAGCTGCTGCAGCACAGCCTCCACCATGTGCATGCTGTGAGACTCCCCAGGCCGATGGGTTGGTGAAACCAACCCAGCCAGCATGGAGAAGCCATGTGGGGCAAGCCCCTCTGCTCCAAAGAGGACAGGCAAGCTTTGTACATGTAGGTGCATGTTCCTGGTGGCCGTTGCTCTGCTCTGTCTGATTTTTCACCGTGGTGGGGTGCAGGATGCTGATGGTCTCCTGGACTGAGCTGTTCTCTGGGCCAGAGCTTTGGGATGCGTGGTAGGGAAATGTGTGGGGGCACCATGGGCTTTTGTCTCATCTGCTCACCAGGCAGAACAGGCTCACCTGGGCTTGCTTCCACCCCCAGGTCTGTGCCCCATGTGAGTGTGACAGGTGCTCTTCCAGTGGTGCTCATAGTGCTGCTGGTCAGAGCCAGCCTCCAGCTTAGGTAGTGCCTGCTCTGAGGGCTGCATCTTCCCCATTCTGGGAAAACCCTGCCTGGCTGGGGGTGTTGCCCAGCAGGAGAGGCTGGTGGTGCAGGAGCTGCAGGAGTGGTGCTGGGGCAGTACCAAGGATCTCCACTGTTTGGGCAGAGGAGTGGGGACTTACCCTGGGGAGAGGCGCAGCATGGCTTGGCCACACTGGAAGGGGCAGGGACCCATGTCCTGTCCTCCTGGGCCTGGGGCCTGGTGGCTGTGGGGATGGTGAGACCTCTGCTGCTGTGCCAGTCGCTGGAGATGGGCTGCACATGGCTGGGGGACAGTGGCTGAGGCAGAAAGGGGCTGGGACATACATCTCCCTTGTGCTGGCGGCCCCACTCATCTCATCACGGGGCGACCACCTCCAGGAGATGCCACGTGAGATCCTCCTGGCTCCTTGTACACAGGAATCCCAGGAGAAGGACAGAAGCTGCACGAGTTGAGGACCCCAGAGACGGACAACACTTACACCAAGGTCCAACAAGAAGAGAGATGGGGGGCTGCTCTGGTGGACCCTCCCCAGCCTCCATCTGCAGCCTGCTCACATCCTTTGCTCCTGTCCACCCGCTCCAGGCAGCTGCCTGAGCATCTCCAGATGTGCCGGCAGCCGATGAGCCAGATGTGCAGCGCTGCCGGGGGCCCTGAGCAGCAGAGAGATGCTGTCAGCACCCCCCGCCCCAAGCAGCCCCCTGGGCAGGGGCTGGGGCATAGCCCGCGGGGACTGTCCTGACCCCTCTGCGGGGGCGCGGGCAGGGCTGCGCCTGCTCCAGATGTTCTCCTGGCCCCTGACCCCCTGTTCCCTCACAGCAGGGCCTGTCTGGGTCACACCAGGGGCTGGGCAGGCGCAGGGAGTGCCGGCTGTTTGGCTCAGAGAGCAGGTTGGGAGGGGATGAGAAGGGGTGCACAGTGCTGTGCTGCACGATGGTGGGCTTGTCCTGGCTGCTGGATGCCCAGCGGTGTGCCAGGGGAAATGCAAAGTGCTGGTTATGGCAGCCAGTCTCCCCAGCCCTGCTCTCCTTGAGCCATGGACAAGCCCTGGTGTCCCATCTGCCCAAGTCTCGTGAGTGTGTTGGATGGTGGGAGAAACTGAGGCACGCAGTGCCCCTGTGACGGTGCTGGGTCATCCTCTTGCCTGCAGAGGGAGGGGACAACCCTTGCTTGGGGCAGTGAGGCACCAAGGTGAGGCTGATCTTGGGAACACATTCAGACGGGCAGCCTTAGTGTATGACATCTGAGGGACCACCAGCCTCCAGCCGAAGCCTCTCACGCCTCTAAAACATGGGGATGCTGTGAGCAGGGAGGGAGGGCAGAGCAAATGTGCAGGTGATGCCTGGCATAGCACGGCTTCTCTGCTTCAGCACCTGCATACCGTGATCACAGGTTGCTCAGGGAACACGAGCACTGCTGCTGCTCCAGCTCCTAGGGCAAGGGAAGTGGATCTGAGCTAACCCAGCTGCAGGGAGCCTTTTCCTGCTGGGTGAGGAGCCCACGGTCCCTGGCACTGTGGACAGGCTTGTGCTCATCCCCATTCTTCCTTCTGTGGTGCTTGGAGCCCATGGGCCAGAGGCAGCCATGGGCTTGAGATACCTCTTATGGAGCCAGCCCCTCTCCTCCTCCTTGCTGGTGCCCGTGGGGAAATAGAGTGATGTGTGGCTCTGGCCAGGCACCCTGCTCTGTGTCCCACAGCCCTGGGATTAAGAGATGTTGTCTGTAAGAGGGGACTTTGGGGGACTGCAGCCTTGGAGAGAAGACTGCCTGGAAGAGGATGGGATGGGCAGAGCCTGGGGAAGGCTGTGCAGGAAGCTCTCCCTGCCCAGGCGTCACTGCAGCTATCAGGATATGTTCCTGGATGGGAAATTCTCCAACAGTGGCTGCCAGGATGGGATGGGATGGGATGGGATGCCCAAAATGTTCCAAGACCCACTTAGCCATCTCCCCAACGTGCCTCTGGCAGCAAGCAGAGATTGGGCTGAGATAAGAGATGAAGCTAAGGGACACACTCCTGATGATGAAGAGGGGTGTGTGGAATGAGCAGCTGGAAGGGCTGGAAAATGCTATACCAAGGCACTGTGGTGAAGCAACATCATGTTCAGATCCCTGGCCTCTGCCAAATCGGTGCTGCAGAGCCATTTCCAGAAAGATGCTGCTGCCCTTTGGGCTCATGGTCAAGGAAAATCCCAGCAGGAGAAGCAGAGAGAGACCCTGCAGTGACATCTACTGAGCTGTTATCAGATGGACAGTCACAGGTAGGTCTGAGGAGCTAGGTGCTCACTTATAAGGAGTAATACAACGTAAACACTATTCATTAAAACAATTTTTGTGATTTCACCAGCTGCTGATCAAAAACTGAAGTAGGCTTGAAAGCCCCAGGCTGCCCCATGGCAGCACCAGGATGTGGTGGGTCCCACAGGCAGCATCCCTGGCCATGACCCCTGCTAGGGACAAGGTGTCCCTCCGGAAGGTGCATGTTCTGAAACCTCCCATTGTGGTGCCTGGGCAGCCTTGGCATTGCTGTTATTTGTGTCTGGGTGCCTTATCTCACAGCTCCACCTCACATGGTGTGGTGTCCCCGGTGCCAAGGCCGTGGGCGAGTCGCAGCCCTGTGCCAGCCCCGGCACCGCTGCTCGGGGACAATTGGAGGAAGCTGTGCCTCTCAGCAAGCCCTGAGATTTCTTCTGGGAGTGACAATTCTGGGGCCATGCTTGTTACCATGGATGTGGGTCAAGGACATGTCTAAGGACATGGCTATGAAACGAGAGCACCCAGGCAAGCATGCACCTGCCCCTTCTGCAGGCACTCAGCTCTGAGAGCCCACAGCCCTGCCCACCCCTCTGCATCTGGGTGCCGGGTGCTGCAGGGTCCCCAGGTCTCATCCTGCCTTGTCATGCCTGTGCCCTGTGTCACGTCCCCAGGCAGGGGCTGTCTCTAGGTGGTGCATGGCTGCGGGGTGGCTGGGATGCTCGGAGGAGGCAGGAGGAGTTAGCCTTGGAGGACAAGCTCCTTAAAAGGCTGGGGACGCGCGGGTGGCTGAGGCTTTCCCAGGCAGCCAGGAGTTCCTGGAAGTTGGCTCCTGGTGCCAGCAAGTGAGTCCTGGAGAGCTGTGTGGGCCAGCTTTCCTGGAAGGAGACGCTGGCTGCGGCACTGCCTGCCCCGTGCCAGGTCTTGCCCAGCCATGGATTGCCCCAGTGGGGATGGCCACGCTCTCTGCGCATCCCTGCTTGTCCTCATGGACAGGGCTGTGAGCATGGAAAGCTCAAGTGTACCCAAGGCTGGCACCTGGCTCTCCATTCCACCTCTGCCCCAGCTGATGTGTGACCAAGAACTGCTGTCATTGCTGTCACCACTCCTGTCCCCAACCCGTGCTGCTGCTGGCCCTGTTCCCAGGCAGGAGAATGTCCCAAGCACCAGCTCAAGCGTATCCTGTGGCTGATGGTGCCCACAGCTCCTAGCCCTGCAGCTCCTTCCCATGTCACACATCCTCCTGTGCTCCCAGCACCACTGGGGTCCTCTCAGTCTCCTTTGAGTGGGGTGAAGAAGGTGTCTGCTGCTGTTGGGGCCTCCCTATGACTCGAGGACATTCCAACACAGCACACCCAGAGTGAACCCTCCCTGAGCCCATCCCGTGGCCAGCGACACTCCTGGTCTATATGGACACCTGAAGGTGCTGCTCCCCATCTTGCCCATCCCCAGCACTGGCAAGTTGCTACCAGCCCCTGGCACAACTCAGCCCCTCCGTGCATGTTGGCATGGCATGGGAGCAAGCAGATCCGGGAGGGATCTGAGAGCAGCCAGGGTGGGAGCTGGTACCCAGGTGTACACGGACAGCACGAGGACCAGCTGGGGACAGCCTGCTCCTAACAGGGACCCTTGGCTTCAACTGCATGCCCAGCACTGGGGTAGAAGGAAGATGCGGGCAAGGCCCTCTTCCAGAGGAGCTCTGGTGGAACCCCAGCCACTGGGTCCCTCTAGTGGGCAGAGGCCACACAGTAACTGTGCCCTCCAAGTGTCCGGGTGTCCCCGCTGCTTGCATCAGGTCAGCATACAGCTGGGCAAGGGAAAGCCACAAGATGATGGGCAGCCTCCAGGAGCTCAGGGAGCTGTGGACGCCTGTGCACAGCTCCATCGTTGGTCCATTCTTCCCAGCAGAGGGCACGTGAGGAATAAGCACCCCCACACAGGTGGCAAGTCCCATCCCCCACCATCCCATCTCCTTGGTCCCAAGATCCCGGCCCCTGTGAGCCCCACATCCCTCAGACCCTTTGATCCTCATGACATGGCCACCCCTCGTTGCTGGCTTGGGGTGATGTCCTTCTCCTGGGGACTTCCACCTCTTACAGGGTGGCTCCCATGGTCAGCCCTGAGCACAAAGCCTTCCTGCAGCATCACTCCACACCTGATTCCTGTACGCCACTTCTCAGTGCCATCCTCCCACCGCTCCCATGAGGTTTCCTGACCCTGTGCTCCTCTCTGTGCCTCTTCCTCCCCAGGGATCCCGATGACCCTGCCCCAGACCTCTCTGTGGGCAGCCCTGCAGCCCTGCCCGTCCTCTCCCTTGTAGCCCAGATGATCCTGTGTCACCTGCCTCCTCCTCCACCCTTCCTACTAATTACCTCAACTTAAAAAAAAAAAAAAAAAAGGCACAAAAAACCCCTACTTTGTTTTTTTTTTTCAAAGATGCCAAGTCAATCTGGTACAGTCTATCCCCGATAAACAGCCCTCCCTCGGGGCCTCTTGGGACCAGAAATAGCACAGGGCCTGGACCTGCTCAGCACAAACATTCCTCCCCACACACGCATGTCTGCTTCCCTGGCTGCTGTCTGTCTGTCTGTCCCTGGGACAGCGGGGCACTGTGCCACCATGGCCTCCTGCAGGTCCTGGTGGTGGCAGTGCCCAGGGAGGGACAGGAGCTCCCTGTTCCTGCAGACTGAACTCTTTATTGAAGCGTGCCACAGAGTCAAGGAAATCCCCACTGTGCTGATGTGCTTCTGCTGCCACCTCGGGAGGGGCTGCGGCCACCTCCTGGGGACACGGTCACTGGGGAACAGCCCTGCTCCAGCCCAATGGGCGTCAGCGGTGGGCTGCACCCTGAGCCCCCACACTGGGGCTGTCCCTCAGAGGTGGAGCAGTGCCAGTGGTGGCATTCCCTGGTGGCAGTGTCCTCCCTGAGCCAGGTGAGGGGGAGGCAAAGCACCAGTGCTCGGGTGCCCTCCAGACCATGGAATCACAGAACCATGGAATCACAGAACCACAGCATCACAGAGACACAGAACCACAGACTGCCTGAGGTTAGCAGGGACCTCTGGAGGTCATCTTTGTGTCCTGTCACAGCACTCCCTCCAGTAGCTCCGTTCTCTCTTGTTCTGGGAGCTCATGGCCGGACCTAGCACTCCAGGTGTGGCCTCACCGGTGCAGAGCTGAGGAGAAGGACCCCCTCCCTCAGCCTTCCCTAATGCAGACCAGGATGCCATCAGCATTCTTTGCTCCAGGACGCATCACTGCCTCATGGTCACCACGGTGCTCACCAGGACCATCTCCACCAGGCTGCTTCCAGGGCAGCCCCAGCATGTCCTGGGGCTGGGGCTGCTCCCCCAGGGCAGCGCTCTGCACCGCTCCATCCTGCCCGGGTACCTCTGTGTGGCAGCAAGATGCCCTGCTGCATTCATCTCTCCTCCCAGTTTGGTGTCATCTTCTACTCCTGGCCATGGGCACTGCTGCTGTAAATGTCTGTGCTCTGAGGGAGCTACAAGGAATTTCTTGAGCCCAGAAATGTCCCTGCCCATGGAGCCAGGCTGGTGCATTTCCTAGGAGCGATGCTGCAGCGACACAGGACCTGCCCGGTGCTCCCAGCAGTGTTTGGTTTCCAACCTCACAACACTGTTGCATGGAGAGCTTTTGTGTTTCAGATCACAGGTGATGCTCTCTAAATCCTCGTCCTGCTGGTCCTCCAAAGACACATGATTCCTGCAGTGTCTGCCCCCTGTGCCCTGTGGGGCTGTCGGCACCCGGCAGAGCAAAGGACATCAGCTACACCCACCCTCCTGCACCCAGGACATCCCTGCTCCCTGGGGACAGAGTTTTGTCCCCTTCTTCTAAAGGGGCTCCTCATTGCAAGCACCCACCTAAAGCATCACAGATGCAGCTGTGAGAATAAAGGCACGGAACACCTGAACAGCACCCATCACGTCTTCACGCACACCGCTGAGACCCTTGGTCTGTGGTTGTAGAGCCACAGCCCCCGTCCTGCTGGAGCCACTTCAGTGCAGCCAGAACCACGCGTGGGGTGCAGGGCTGCTCCTCTGTCTGCAGCCCCTGCTGCCTGCAGGCAATATTCATTTCACCCATTAATCGCTAATGACATTAATCATACTGTATTCATCTGCAGTGCTAAATAGCAGAGGAATGCAGGAACTCGCTGAGAACAGACCTCGTCGGCAGTGGGTGTCTCCTCAGCTGCTCTGACACTCGGCCAGCGCTCAGTTACTTTCCACGTATACCATGTGGCTTTCACACCGTTCAGTCTCTCATCGGGATCCAGCGAGGTATTGAGTTACCTGTCTCACTGCGGTGCTGCGGCACGGATGCCGTGGCTGGAGCCGCATCACATAGCCATTGTGCTCGCCTGTCCACGGCAGCTGTGGCCTTGCGGCTGTTTGTCAGCATCCCACAAAATAGGGACCTGGGGCTGGGGTCAGGCAGGAACTGTGCTGTGAAGCGGTCCTCAGCCGGGCTGTGAGCTCAGGTCTCCGGGCAGGAGGCGGAGGTGCTGCCAGCAGCCCCCGGGTGGGAGGGATGGGGCTCTGGGGGCTCTGGGCCACCTCCTGCGCTGCGTTGGTGTGGCTGTGGCTTTGTGTACCTGAGGCTTGAGAGCCTCTAGAAATGGAGATCTCCACTTCTGCTTGTCCTCACGCTGAGATCTGCCCCAATAGCATCTTCAGAACAGCACTCTTAGCCAAAAAAATGCATGGTCCCAACTTTTCTACCAAGAACAATGAAATTTTTCTCTTAGTCTACAAAACACTTTCGATAGGGAAGCCAGTCCCCATTTTCATCGCCACAACAAGGTACATTTTGCATCTTCAGATCCAAAGCCTTCCTGCTCGTGACAGATGCTCAGCACTGCTTACCCCCACTGAGGCTGAGCCCTCTGACCCACCTGGGGCCATCGGTCCCATCACCTCTCCCCAGGGACTCACAGCTGGTCCCGGAGCTGTACCAGCACAGCACTGGCGGTGGGAGCAGCCAGAGGGTTCCTCAAAAAATCCCTCACGTTTCAAGATTTGGTTTTGTTTGGACTCAGAATGAACCCAGGAGAGAGAACCTCTCCCATCAGCAGAATTTTTGGGGCAGGGGGTTGGATCTTGACATCCAGGTACAGGAATTCCTGGGAGTGCTGCCCTCACGCTGCTCCTCCTGCGCTCTGCCCGACAGCCAAAGCTATGGGTCCCATGGATCTATGGAGTCCCTGTGGACCCTCTGGGTGCTGAGCTGTGCCCTAGGCAGCTGCTCTGGGCTCGGGAGGCTAAGCATGGCCAGGCAGCAGGTCTGGCAGTTCCTTGGCAGACTTTGACTGCAATCAAACCGTCTCCAAAAAACATCGCCATGAGCCAGCACATTCCAATGGGGAAATGTCTTGTCTAAATGTTTCTGACCAACTCTCGTGCGGCAGCTTTCTCAATTTTCCTCCTGAAAGGAAGGAAGCCCTCCAAACGCGCAGCCCTGGCTGGTGACACTGCAGGTGGAACCGCGCTGCCCCAGGAGCCCAGCATGGGTGGGAGAGGAGCACAGTGTAGGTGTCTCGTGGCCTGAGCAGCCCCACCAGCCCGCCTCGTTGCTGAGGGATGCAAGCACTAAAGACCAAGGAGCCCAAGGGCTGTGCTCAGTGTGGATGATCCCAGCTGGGATGGTGCCAAGCAGAGATGAGACCCAGTCTGGAGGTATTTGGGCATGTGGGCTGGCCTCTTCTCCCAGGTAACAGTGATAGGATGAGAGGGAATGGCTTCAAGGTGCACCAGGGGAGATTCAGGTTGGGTATTAGGAAAAATTCATTCTCTTAAAGAGTGGTCAGGCACTGGCACAGCTGCCCAGGGGAGGTGGTGGAGTCACTGTCCCTGGAGGTGTCCAAGAACCACGGAGATGTGGCGCTTGGGGACACGGTCAAATGAGCAGTACTGGTGGTAGGTGGATGATTGGACAGATGATATTAGAGGCCTTTTCCAACTTTCATGATTCCATGATTCTAAGATGCCTTGGGACAAGCCCCAGGTTCTGGTGCTGCGGTCTTTGGTGGAGGGTAGAGACCTGCTCCCAGCTGGAGGCACTGCGATCAGCTCCTCTGTGTCCACATCAGAGGGGGCTGGGGTTCCTTTCTCTGCTGAGAATGTCTAATGGTCCTCAACTTCTGCTGCTCCTCTGGGGACATCCCTCACCCCTGTTTTCACACGGGCAGCCAGGCAGAACAGGGTGCCCTGATGCCAGGGGCTGTTGGAGCAGTGTCCCTCATCCCAGGGATGGACGGTTCCTGCCACACTGACCCCACTGGTCAGCAGGACACCCCCAGGAGACTCCCGAAGACCTTGAGCACTGCCATTGTGGTAGAGTTCTCTGTGCCGTAGGCACGTGTTGGGCAGCACTGGGATGCTCATATGTGCCACCATGTCCTTGCGTGACAAAGCATGTGCAGGGGCGATGCTGAGCTGGAGAACCACACACACTCATGGCATTGACACATCATTCTCATTCCAGAGACATTTTTCGGGCTGCAAATGGCTACCCCCACACAACCGTGCAAAGAATGCTACGCTGAGGATGGTGGCTCCAGCTCCTGCCCTCAGCCCAGCTGACCCTGACCGAGATGTGTGAGGGGGGAAGCGGCCTCACCGCCCCTCTCCAGGCAGCTGATGAGGTGCAATGTGCTGGGGGCCGGTGACCGCCATGCAGCCTCTCCCTCTGCAGTGCCCTTCCCGCGTGCTGCCCGAGCAAAAACACCTGGAGCCAATTTCCAGCCCAGGAAAAAAAAGAAAAGATAAGTGTTTGGAGCCTCACTTGTAAACAAGCGCAGTGGTGGGGCTGTTTTGTTTTCCCCAGGAAGGAGGAAAGGGCTGCACGAAGGACAGCCCAGGGATGTTTGGCGCAAGATGAAGTGCGTGGGGCTGCAAGCGGGGCACCTGCGTGCCTAGCCCAACGGGGACAAGGATGTGGGTCATGAAGGGTCTGGGAGCAGGAGAGCAGGAAGTCTCCATGGTGGAGAAGCCTCCTTCCAGCCCTGGCCGAAATTCTGCATCCCTAGCCCAATGTGGGCAGAGGCTGCAGGGAGCAGGAGGCAGCGGGGGGACAGCAGTGCCCATGCACAGGGATGCAGTGGGGACTTGGTGGCTGAAGTGGCACAGACAGGGATAACCCATTAGCAGGAGCAAACGCTGCTTTGGTGGAGTAATGCACAGACCGCCAGTGAGCTAAGGAGAGGGAAGGGGTTGTTGCACAACGTGCATCTTCTGTACAAGGTCCAGGTGGCACCAAGCTGTGCTGGCTCGGACAGTGCGTGGGGAACAAACTTTGCAGGGGGTGGAGGGTCCCACCCAGGGCAGCACAGTGAGGCTAGGGATGGGTGTCAGGGAAGCACAGAAAGTGCCCGAGGAACAGATCGTTGCACTTGTGTAAAACCATGAGCAATGGTGAAAGCAGCAAAACGTGGGAGGGAGGCTGATGCAGAGCAGCTTCAGGAAAAGCAGGGGATGGAGTGAGTCTGGCAGCCAGCATCCTGCTTTTATGTCCAGTTAAATAACAGAGCACATCATACAAGAGAAAGTCATTAAGTGTCAAGAGCCAGATTTCAGCAGAGCTCGGTGCCAGGTTTCCCAGTGCTCGGCTCTCCAAAGAGCCAGCTCCTCTTGGAGCCACCACCGCGGCCAGGCTCGCCATGGGGCTCCCAGCTCCGGGGGATGTTTTGGGACAGGATCATGGGATTGGAGCACCCGGTCAGAATGTCACAGCCATGGCACCAGGGGGATGTGTGGCATGCCCAGCAATGGCACCTCGGGGGTCAGTGTCATCTCAGCCCCAGGTCGGGCTGCCGGGGCTTTCCAGGCTGGAGAGTAACACATCGTGGGTTGCCGGCTTCCTGTGGGAATTTCTAAATGAATAATCACTGCGAACATTGTGAAAAGCATTTTAATAGTCAGAGAATACCATCTGGATGCGCACAAACAAAGGAGATATAAATTCACCACTGACAGCAAACTGAACTCACTGCTTTTATAAGCGAAAATGCTTGCAAATTGTTTCCCAAATTACTTAAGCAAGTCTTTCTTCTAATGACATTCAGAAAAGATCCTACCAGAGGCGAACAGCACAAACTGAGACATTACAGAGAGGAATTAAAACATGGGCAGGATATAATCAAATTACATCCCCTTCGTATGAATGCAGCTCCGTGTTTAGAGATAACAGGAATCCCAAACACTTCTGTAATGGAAGGAACAAATTTAGCGATGAGCTGAGCACTGGGAGAGAGAGCAGGGAAGAGCTGGAACCAGCTCTTGAGGGTGTGAAGGCCTCGCGTATCTCATAGAAAAGCTGGCCACGGCTGCCCCGAGATCTGTGCAGAAGGGCTCGGGGGGGCAGGAGGGGAGAGGGCTGCAGATAAGAAGAGCAGAGGCAGCCAGGCGTGAGGCTGTTGTGCAGGGAGCAGAGAGGTGCTGACAGCCCTGGGTGCGGGCTCTGAGTTGGAGTGATGTGTGGAAGAGGAAGAGGTGAGGAAGAGGAACTCCCTGGGTTGTGTCCCGCAGAAGGGCTGTAGGTGCTGCACCAGCCAGAGTTGCCCTGTGCCTGGTGAAGGGGCTGTATGTAGGGGCTATAGGACTTCCAGACCCCAACCTCCGTGTCCTTATGTCTGCGGGTGGCCACTGGTGCATGAGGACAGCAGTGGGATCACCATCTCCCTGGCAGCACCTGGAGGGCAACAGGTGGCATTGCTCCCTTACTGACACCAGCCTGAGGACAGCAGCAGTTCCACCCCTCCTGAGGTGATCCCAGACCCCACATCAGATTTGAGGATCCTGGCAGGTGATGCAGAAACTTCTGCTCCTTCTGGCAGAAGGAGGGTCCTTCCATGGGGATGGGGATGAGGGTCCCCACAGCTCCTGCACCATGGTGTTTGCAGGCAGACGCGTCCAGGCAGTGGGCACAACTGCTCTCTGCTCAGTGGAGAAGTTGTGGTTCAAAAACCAGCAGCCCTCAATGCCTCCACCAGCACCACAGAGCAGAGCCTGCTGCTGTCTGGGGGGGCAGCGAGCCCCAGCTCCCCCCTCCATCCGGATGCCCTGTGTCCCGCGGTGCCCAGTAGCCATCTCACTGAAATGGAGGTATATTTCTCTACCTCTGTCTCAAGCCAGGTTTTGAACAGAAATGGGTACAAGGTTTGGAAGCAAAAAGGTTGCTTGCAGAAGGAAATAGGAAGCAGGGTCCCCTCTTCACCACAACGAGGTGCCTGGCCATGACTCCTGGCAGCTGGACACCCCCACCAGAGAAGCCTCAGGCTCCTGCAGCCTTCAGGATCTGCCTTTTCCCTTGCCCCAGACACTCTGCTCATTGCCGGCAGCAGCGAGCTGGAGGAGCAGGAGCACGTGGGCTGCGAGAAGGATGGGCACAGGGCAAGGGCTCAGCATCCTTCCCACCATCACAGCATGTGCCAGGATTTGCCACTTTCTCCTGGGCCTTGGAGACCTTTGCAGGTTTCTAGCACTGTGGTTTAAGGTCCTCCTTGGAAACATCAGTTGTGTGTGCACATTGTTCATCCCATGGACTGCGGTGCACTCTCAGTGTTGGACTGCGACCATGCTCCGTCTCTTTGGATGCATCAGAAGGATTCCAGATGCAGGACTGAAGTGTTTGCCCAGACAAGCTGCGAGGGCAGGCTGCTCCACGGCAGTCCAGCTGCCAGCTGGGGGTATGGGTGTCCTCAGCTGGCCCCAAAGCGCATGGTGGCACAGCCACTGATCAGACCCCTGCCTGGATAAATGGGGCAGGTGGTGCCACCTGCAGTGTGGCATCAGAGGAGCTGCCGGTTCCCTCGCAGCCACTTTGCTAACATGTCCCTAAAACTCTCCCGGCCAGAAAAAGCATTAGTCACCATTACAAAGCCAGGATGAGCAGACAGAAATAACACGTGCGTTTGTCTAGAGTGCATCCATGCCAGGCAAAATATTGTGGCCGGGACGGTTCTGCGCTTGTTCTGGGGAATGGGCAGAAGAGCTGGCAGGGCTGACTGCGAGGCAGGGCCTGCAGCAGGTTGTGCTGGGGACCTCCAGAGCTGATCCAGGACCTTCACAGTTCTGCAGACATCAACCTGAAAGAAGGGCTGAAGAGGTGATTTGGATCGCAGGAGCGCAAGGAGTTAAAGAAGGCTCTGGGGAGGCAGTGCTGCGTGTTCATGGAGTCACAGACTGCTTGAGGTTGGCAGTGACCTCGGGGACCATTTGGCCCACCCCTACTCCTGCAGAGACACCCAGAACAGGGTGCCCAGGACCGTGGCCAGGCGGCTTCTGCAGATCTCCAAGGAGGAGACCCTACCACCTCTCTGGTCCCTGTGCCAGTGCTCTGTCACCCACACAGCACAGCAGTGCTTCCTGGTGGTCAGGGGGAACCTCCTGTGCTCCAGTTTGTGCCCACTGCCTCCTGTCCTGGCACCAGACACCACTGTAGAGAGCCTGGCTCCCTTTGGGTATTTATGGACATTGATCCCCCAGAGACTCCCCTTCTCCAGGCTGAGTAGTCCCAGCTCTCAGCCTCTCCTCACAGCAGAGATGCTCCTTCAGCATCGTGGTGGCCCTTTGCTGGACTTTCTCCAGTAGCTCCAGAACCAGGGTCCAGAACGGGACACCACTCACAGTTCCCAGCCATCAGAGGCTGTCTTGTCTGGCTGAACATTTCCAACTGTGGTGAATATTTTGGAGGGGACTGCAGCTTGGGTCCTCCTCCACTGCACCCCTCCTGAGCCCTGCCCATGATACCGACAGCCTCTCCATGTGCTGGGGGAGGCTCCTGCCCCTACAGCACGGCCTGTCCGCCTGCTTCAGCATCATCACGGAGCAGCGAGGACTCTGGGAGCATGATGAGCCAGGGCCTGGATGTTGGCCGATGAGGGGAGAGGATGAAGGGAGATCTGAAGGCGGCGTGCGAAAAAGGAGAACAGCAGGGATGCGGACGGGTGCTGATGACGGGAGTGGCTGCAGACAGCATCGCAACAACGTGCTCACACGGAGTAAGGGCCAGGCTGAAGTCAAACATAGGGAACATTTCTACCAGACGGGACAATTACACTCTGGAGCTGCTTGCCAGTGAGGCCCCATCACGAGTGGAACAGATCCCATAAGATACTTCTAAGTTTAGAGTAAAGGAGCCCTCTCCAATAGCAGAGAATGAGAGATGGAGAGCTAAAGCCCGTGCGTCACCGCCAAACCACACTCCCTGGAGAAACACACACGAATGGCTCTTGCAACACTCGTGTTACAGCTGAGACACACATTCCAGCTGAAACCCCTATTTTCAGTTGTTTATACATCGCTCAAAAAATATCCTTTTGGATTGAATTTGTTCATGCTTGATCTCAGCCCAAAAAAACGAAGAATTATTTGGGGACGGTTTGAACAAAATCCGTTCAGCTGTTTCTGTGTTATGTAAGCATCAGAATAAATATGTTTTCCTCTGTTCAAACATTTTTTTCATCCTTGCTAGCTGTCAGAGGACTCAAAATCAGCTTCACGATTTGGAAGTGTTGTACTCAGCCCATGCCCGACTCTCGGTGAGGGACCAGCCCCATCGTCAGTCAGTCCAGACCTCCTCAGGGAGCAAGGAAGGCAGAAGGGACTGCAGCTCTTCTGTGCGGGGCTTGGCATCTTGAAAGGCAATGTCCCAGGGATGGGGAGCACAAACTACAGCCAGGCACCTTCTGAGAGAGCTCACTGGGAAGGGGTCAGCCAGTGCAAACTGGGAGTTAAATGAAAAGATGTGGAACAAGGATGTGGAAAAGAGCTGTAACCATTCATGCAAGGGGAGGGAAAACACTGTGTTGTTGTGCAGACCATGCAGTGAAAAGAGGGCTCTTGAGGCAGTGGTCTAACAGGGGCTGAGTGCATCTAACTGCCAACCCAACAGTTCCACGTGGCTGCTCTGGAGTTGCTCCCTGCTTCTTTTTGTGTGATATGAATATGCTCATTGGGTCGTTGGTTGAGTTTTGAGAAGTGAAGAGGAGTTCCCAAACTGGAGGAAACTTTCACTTCAGGGTTGTTCCCAGGTGCAGAAAGGTGAATGGATGTTAAAGGTAAAGTGACGTTGCAGAAGGGAGCCCAGCCCTTGGTGAGGTGGATGAGAAAGAGGTGGGGAAGACTTTGTGCCAGCATCTTTGGGGTGGGACAGAGGCATTGGAAGTAGATATAAAAATAACCCTGAAATATGACTCTGGGAATGGAGAGAACCACTGGTCAGAGTTTGCACCAAGTCAGCTCAGAGGTCAAGACCTTTCCCATCAGATCCAAAAGCTTGTGGGGCTCCCTCTTGGATGAAGAAGCAACCCTCACCCCCATGAGGTGCTCCATGGGAGTGAGGGTCTATGAGATATTTGGGTACTTGCCTCTACCTAGTTTGGAAGAGTGTTAGATACCTGAATGCCTGGAATGTTGTTCCTGATCCATCACCTACAGAAAACAAACGAAGCCTGTCCAAGCGCTGATTCTTAGCTACAGGGCATTTGTTCAAGGAATGACATTCAAGTAACTACAGACAGAGTGCTATAGCAACGAAACTGAGCTGCCAGTAAGAGAGACTCCAACAGAGTGTCAATGTTTTGTGGAGAAACCATGGGAAAAATGAGAAGGATCATTTCGAGCTGGAAACCGTGAATTTTCAAGAGAATCAGGAAGCTGATAAAAATGTCCTGAGCACAAAAGCAATTAAATTAAAGTCCTTTAGCTGAACGTAGAGGCTGCCTCAGCATCTGTACAAGCCACTAAGGATTCACAAAAATTGAGTGAAGAAAGAGAGCAGGAACAAACATCACTTTAATTCTGTTAGGAGGGGAAAAGCTGTGAAATCATGAGCAGGCAAAAGGAGAAAAATGTCTTAGGGGAAATCCAGAAGCATCTTCACTCTGTTTCAATATCCAACTGAAGTCCCCAGTCTAGAGACTAGAGCAGTGGGGAGATGCATTGATAGTCAAGGGGAGACCTTGGTGCCTCCAAGGGGAGGCCACAAGCCTCCTGAAACCAGTATGAGACTGAGATCCCTCCTTGGAAATGAGACATCACTTGAACAATAAGAGGTGATCCCTTTTCCAGCACTTTCCAATGGAGAATCATGTCCATGGCTTCAGCACAAGGATAGGACATACAAACAGCCTCAGATTTGCTTTAGGGCAGAAGGGGCACCTGGACACCCAACTAATTCCTTTTCTTTTTTTTTTTCTTTTAACATACCTTAGGTGACTTTGCGTTGATGCAGGTGAAGAGTGTTTCCATGACCCATCCCATGAACAGGCAGAAATAAGTTCTTAACCCATCCCAGATGTTCGCAAAGCAGACATATGTCTTAGCACTGAACAAGCAGAAGACAAAGTGTTGGAACAAAATAATACTTTAAAAAAGAAAACGCCAGATCCACATGGTAGAGCTGAGAGTGCTCAGGGAGACGAAGAATGTAGCAGCTGCTCTGTCAACTGAATTAGACAACTCAACATTAAAGCTACTGCTTTCCAGAAGTCTGGAGTACAGCAGAAATATTGTTCTGCAAAAACATCAGCAGCAATCATACTGGGAATAGTCCAGAACTCTTTGATTCTGTGAAATGCACTGGAAGGAAGCAATCATAGATAATACAGTCTGAGGGCCCTCAACAAGCTGTATGGATGGGCCAGCAGGGTCTTCATGAAGTTCAGCAGAGACAAACACCGTGTCCTGCACTTGGGGTGGGACAACGCTGTGTGTCAGCACGGGCTGGGGACCAACAATGAGGTGCATTATGTCTGCAGCAAAGGGCCTGGGGGTCCGGCTGAACTCGTTGACCGTGAATCAGCAGTATGCCTTTGCAGTGACGAGAGCCAACTGCAGAGCATGCTGAGTTAGCAAGAGCACAGTCAGCATCTGGACGGAAGCTGTGCGAGCAGCAGCTGAGGGAGCTGCGGTCATCCAGTCTGGATAAGAGAGGTTAAAAGGGGAATCTGATTGCATCTTTCTGCTCCTAGAGAGGAGCTGTAGAGAGGATGGAGTTACACTCTTTTCAGAGGTGAACAATATAGAGAAGCTGGGCAACAAGCAGAAGTTGCAAGCAAGGAAGGTACCACTGGACACAAGGAAAAAATGTGTTGTGCATCCCTGGCACAGGGACCAGATCAGGTGGCTCATGGACAAGGCCCTGAGCAAACAGATTTGGCTTTGGAGTTAGCCCTACTCTGAGCACAGCCAAGACTGTAGACTTTGAATGCTTCTCCCAAACAAAGCTACTCTTTGATTCTATGGTTTTATGATAAAGATCGAGGAAAATCACATTTCTCAGCTTATAACGTGGCCTTGATCAGGTTGGCAGAGCCATGGGTGGAGAAAGACCTCTGTGTAATGGAAGGAGCCATGCCCTGGCAGAGGGACGGGTGTCAGGGATGGGCACTGCTGCAGACAAGACTTTCAGGACACAGAGCAGCTTGCTGAGCTGTGGAGCCAGCCGGCAAAACGGCCAATGGCCTTAATGCTGGTCAGCACTCCTAAATGCTGCTTGCTCTCTGCACTTTGGAGTGTGACTGCTATCATCACCGGAGGGCACCCGAAACTGCAGCATCCAGAATGTGCAACATGTCAGGGTGCGTGATGGAACCGAACACAAAGAGAAGCTGAGGCCACCACCACTTAACACCTAAAGCATGCATGTGCATGGATGCTGTGGGCTCTCCATTCCTTCTGTTTCAAAAGGAGGACAAGAGAACCAGAGACAAGAGGAGATGTGGCACTTGGAGACCTTCCTATGTGATGAGAGAGTGAGTGTATAGATGTAAGGAGCTGGAGGTGGCTCACAGTGCACTGGCTGATGCATTGTCGTTGGAGAAGGGCTTCACTTATAGCAGTACCCAGAGATGCAGCAAATAAGAACAGGCATACTTAGGACTGTAGGTGGCTAACACTGGGTGAAGCCAGGATGGCAAGCAGCCAGCTCGCTCAGCAGCACAATCAGCTGCTGCGTGGGAAGAGCGCCAGGACCCCTGGCTCTAGCATGCCTGGAGCAGTGCTGCTTGCTCCTCCAGTTCTCCCAGCCTGCAGCCTGGAGACAGAGTGCCTGAACGTGCTCATTCCCTGGAAGAGCCTGAAAGAGGTGTTCATCCTGCTTGCTCTGATCAGCCTGAGATGTTTCTACAGGTGCATTTTGGCTCTGCTCTGATTAAGCGTTGTGGTGGACCCTAAGTAGGTCTCTCTTCAGTCCCCTTTATGCTCAGATTCTCCCCTTACGTGATTTTGCCACACCATCACCTTCCCACTGCAGCTCTGGAGAAAAGCAGATGCTACCCTGAGCAGCCATCACAGCACCTGAGCTGTTGGTTGATCTGTGCAGGATGTGTTAGCAAAGCACTCACTCTCCTTCTGTGGCTGGGATGGCACAAGATCCTTGCAGACATCTCAGATATCAGCTGTTGCCGGCCTTATCTCCAGGATTGAGACCGTATTTTTCTCCTCATTCCAGGAAGGATGTATTTTAATAGACCCAGAACTGGAAACAGCTCCCCTTTCTTCCCATGCTTCCCACATGGTTTTCTCTTGGGGAGTTGTTTACTGCAGTCATGCAAGCGGAGGAAAGCGATGGGATATGAGCCAAATTCTGGCTGAGGGGCCCCCACCTCCCTGTCACTCATCTCTGCATTCCACATACGGCCATGCTGCACCATGCTGGAGCTGCATGGGTGAGCTGGAAGACAGAAGGAAACGTCCCACATCCCTGCTCAGAGGGGAGAGCCCTCTGGGACCCATTCCCGAGGTGAAACTCATAAATCCAGGAGGCCTGGCAGGATCTGGCCTCAAAAAACTGACCAGAAGCACGAGCTCTTTCTCCTTGATGAGTGGATGGTTTGGGGTGGCTGACCTGCATTTAGGGTTTTGGGGAGCCAGCTGAAGGGTGAAGTCCACCTCCACAGCCCAGCAGCACATGCACAATCCGGCATGTGGTGGGACAGCAGCTCTGAGCAGGCTTCTCAGACACGGCTTTCTCGAGCATGAGCACCTGCAGAGCATTCCCCCGTGTCACAGCCAGGTTCCTCCAGCGTGCTGCTCCCTGGGCACCACCACCTCCCATGTGCCCAGGGACACTGCACTCCTGTGCCTTGAGCAGGACCACAGCTTTCCCAGGGCATCCTGGGAGTGAAACCACTCAGCTTCACTCCTCCTGCTACTTTACGTCCCTGGCGAAGGTGCCTTCCAACGAGCAATGCTTGTGGTTGTGGGTGTCCAAGAACCCCCTGAGCAGGGGGAGTGCGCAGATCTCAAGGCAAAGCAGGATGTAGCCACCCCACAGGACTTCTGACAGAACCAGAACTGGATTCAGCATGCAACAATGCAACCCCCCGCACCATCCCACCTGCCCTGAAGAACTATTATGACAACACAACAGGCCCCAGCTCCTGCAGCAGGCCCTGTGGTTGCTCTAACCACTGCAAAAGGCTCTGCGGCTGCTCCAGTTCTTGGGATGGGCCCTGTGGCTGCTCCAGCCCTCATGATGGGCCCTGTGCTGGTTCCAACCCTCACAATGGGCCTGAGGTTGCTCTGTCACCATGCCTTGATGCGAATGGTATGGGGAATGCATCATAAGGGTGATGTAGGACAGGGACCACATGGCATGCAAGTGGAACCACATCAGTGGTGTGACAGAAGGGAGACCCAGGCTGGTTTACAGGAACAGAAGGTATCTGTGGATGAAAGCTGCCTGAGCACGTGATCTTTGCACAGGAAGAAATGAATGTTAATTGACCATGAACGTGGAAAAGGAAGTCCACAATCCTCTTCCGTCTCAGAGCTTTTCCTTGGGGAAGGTGCTCAGGCAAGAGCAGGTGTCGCTGGCAAAGGTTGCGCAGTGGTGTGGGGTTCAGGACCCCTCCAATCCTATGTTCCCTATACTGGCTGTGTTCAAAGGTGCACAGAATGCTGAAGGCAGGCTGATCCGTCAGGCCTCACTGGACCACCATCCTCACTGGTGCTGATAAGGAGGTGGATGCCTTTTCTGTGCTCCCATACTCCCCATGCAGCTCAGATGGGGGTTGTCTGTTTTGCAAGAGGAGAGCAGTGCTGGGCTGTGCTCAGCCAGACCACCATCACAACTCACCTGGGCTGCACCTCAGCCTTTCTGTCTGCGGATCTGCTGCACGGGTGTCTGTGCCTGTCCCAGTCCAGTGGGTGGCACAGTGTCCCAGCTGCAGTGTCCCATTCACATACAGCTCAGGATCAAATCCCCTCTCAGCTCTTCAGTGCTCCCCACACTGTTTCCCTTTGGGCATCTACCACTGGTACAGTGTGTGCAGGAGGGGCCAGCATCATTCCCACTGCCTGCATCCTGCCCAGGCAGCCCTATTTCCGTGCACACAAACTGCACTCAGCCTTCTTGGAGTTGGTGGCTCTTCACCCACTATTAGCATGTTTGAAGTCCTCCCTCAGTTGGCCAGCTCTCCCTGCAGCCCTGAGCAGCACTATGGTCACCAGCTCCAGGTTTTGCCTGGAGAGGGTCTGGGGCACCATCCCAATTTCCAGAGCTGGATGTTGCCTGTCTGACTTCCACCTGGAGCTGGCTGAGGAGCTAGGGTGGACATGGATGGGGAGGGATGGGCCAGCCCCCAGGGGCGCTCTCAGCCTGTGATGTTCTGGCTTTATGGGCTGCACCTGCAGGGCCTGTGTCTCCTCGTGGAGCTGGAAGCAGCTGCTCACAGATGTCTGGGCTTGGGCCGATGCTGTGCTTGGGCTGGGCGGCTGCTCACCCAGGTGCTGGCTGTCTGCAGAGCCTCAGTGGCTATGGAACGGCTGCTCCTGCCTCCCAGACAGGCTGTGCAGGGCACAGAGAGGAGGTGGTAGTGTCTTGTGTCAGGGCAGGACTTTGTGCACAGCTTCCTGAGGAGCATCTCTGACTCTGCAAGTTCCAACCATCCTTCTTGCCATGGGCGATGCTCCCAGCTCAGTGCTGAGGGGGCACCATCAGCCTGGAAGCTTTTAGGGGATCTGTTGGCTTCCTAAGGGGTTGAAGGAGACCAACAGGGATGTTGGCAGTCAAAAGACCCAGCACATGGGGTGATGTTCATGGAGCAGATGAAGGGAGAGGCAGTGCATGATGACCCCATGACTATGTCTTGGCCCTGGAGCCCAGCAGGGACCAGAAGAAGGGGTGACCCTAACCTATGGGTCTCAAGTCTGTGGTCCTGTACTGAGGAGGTGAGCAGGGCTTGGAGGATGCTTGACAGAAAGCCAGAACTTTTGGCAGCCCTTCTGCAGCCAGAACAATGGCTGACATCATGTTTTATTTAAGAGGGAAAAGGAAAAAAAATTGCGACCAGAAGGACTACGGCCCTGTAGCCCTGGGAGAGATAGAGTTTATTTTCCTTGCCTGCTGGTTCCTCTCGTGCTCCCCCCGGCCCTGGCTGTGGCACAGCACATTCCTTTGCCGTGATCTCCTCCCTCCCATGCAACAGCACATTCCTCCCGTGCTGGCTGCTCTCTTCTGCCGTGATCATGTCCTAGCCCTGTTCTGGCCACTCTGACATGGATGAAATAGAGGGGACAGCATCCACCTCTCCTGGATGCCTGCATGTGTCTGGAGGCTCATTCCATCCTTTCTGGAGCCACAGTGCCTATGACCATGCATGGTCCTGCTGGCAGTCCAGGTTCTGCACCCCGTGTGCAGGTGTTGGCCTCTGCACTGACCTCTCCATCTCTGGACACATGGGTTGGGTGTCACCACCTGCATGGTCCCCTCCACTGCTGTGGGCCATGGTGTTGTCTCCCAAAGGTACATTGGTCCCAGCAGCATCGCACAACCCCCGGGTGAGGATTCCCATGCACTGCAGTCCTGTGGCCACCAGGAGGGCAGCTGGGGAGCATGAGGGGCTGGGCACCACTCTTTGCCTCTTTACGTTGGGTGGAGTGAGACCAGCTCAGGCGTGGGATCATTCCCTTGGATCCCAGACAGGCGAGAGCACAGGATGGTGCCTGCCAAGTCACGCGAGCAGAGGGGAGATGAGCTAACGCCTCGCAGGGCTGAGTTCACCGGGCTGTCAGCAGCTCCTGGAGCAGAGCTCAGGGGCCATCCCGGGCAGGGAAGGTCACCCATCAGGGTCTGGCTGCGCTAGGTTCCCACCATAGACCACCCAGAGGCTGTGGTTCCCTCCTGGCCAGTGCCAGCATGGGGTTGGGAAGGCTGGGCTGTGGGTGCTGGTGTCTTGAGCATCCAGCGTGCCTGCCCTCGTGCTCCCAATGGCAGCATGCTGCTGTGTCCCTGTTCTCTCCTGGCACACTGCTGAGAGCCCAGACAAGCCTGGCTGCTTGTCTATAACATTTTCAGCATACAATCAGGCAAAATGAGGTATCTTCTCTTAGGACATGGTCCTGTGTTCACAACAAAGCCCCTTTCCACGACATGCCCCTACATCCAGCCCAACCCTAGAGACAACCAGTGATGTCCCCTGCAGCCCACCAGAGTGTCTGAGAGGTGGGAAAGTCCTTACCTCCTGTTTTTGTTTTTTTCTTTTTTTTCACCTGTGCCAGATCTGCTTTGCTCCTACTGATGCTGAGGAATGCGCAGGAGAGAGCTGAGGGGCTCTGGTGCAGGGTTTTGAGACGTATCACGAGGCTGTGGGGTCTGGGCTGGACTATGAGAGGCTGAATGGGGCCACACGTGTCCCATCTTCTGCCAGGCTAGGCTAAACCAGGGTTAACCAGTAGGACGGCTGGGAGCTGCCACATGCCAAGAATGTTTCTAGGCTGGGGAAGGGCTGGACATGAATCACCCACTGCCTCCGCCAGATGCCGCGCGCAGCCACATCCTGCAGCCAGCTGGGGACACCCGCGCAGGACAGGCGTCCCTCCCGCCAGGCTCATGACTGTCACCTGCCCAGGTGGCTCCATCCCAGTTCAATGGCTCCTGGGGAGCCCCAGATGGATGCAGGACCCAGGGCCCACCTCTGCTTTGGGTGCTGCCCTTGGAGGAATACCACGTGCAGACATATTTTGCAGGCAAGCCATAGGACATGCTCCTCCCATGCTGGCTCAGCTCTTTGCCTTCATATTTCTGAGCCTGCTTTTTCAGGAGCTGTAAATCAGGCTCCGCAGATCTCCCACTTTCACCAGTTGGTACCATGGCCCCATTCAGCCCAACCTCTCTCCTTGCTGCTCTTGTTGCCTGCCCCAGCCCCATCAGCATGGACAAGTTCTCCCTTCACCTCCAGGCAACTCTGGCCCTGTCCTGGAGTGATTCCAGGGAATTGCAGCAGCTCAGAGTGTCTGGTGAGTGGCTGCTGGTGAGTGTCACGTTGGGAAAGGTGGCCTGCAGGCCTCCTGTGCCCTCAATAGGTCGGTGCAGGGCTAAGGGGGTGGCTGGTCCCACAACAGGCCTCAGAGATGCTCAAACATCCCATACTCCTTCGTGCATCCTGTATCTGAGAAAGCAGCAGACCTGCTGAGGTCTGATTGGTGGTGCTGGGGGAGCCAGGCTCTCCCCGTTGCCTCTGAGCCCTGCCAAGGATGAGAGCTGGGTACAGAGGACAGTTTTGGTGCACCTGGGGGACTTGCCTGAGCCACAGCCCTCCCCAGCAGTCTGGACCACGGAGTTAGGGCACGTCAGAAGGTTTTGCTTTAGGCGTGGAGAGTGCTGGCCAACGTGGGATTCCATGAGTTGCTGCCCTTGAGAGCCTTGAGAGAGCTAATCAGCAGGGGTGATTCATATTCCCTGTGGCTTGGAAGTGGTGGTGATGCAGGCTGGAAAATTTCACACTTGTGGCTTGTGTGTGATGCAGGCCTTGGCCCTGTGTGCCCCTTGCCTGCATGTTTTGCTCCCCAGGGAGAGGGATCTCTCCTCCCATGGGCAGGTTGGGGTCTCTTGCTGCACCCAATCACCAGCACCAGTGCAGGAGTGATGCCATTGCTCCCCATGCCCGACCACTCCCACGTGGCTCTCCGGAGTGGCCACTGGTGGGTGGGGAGCTGTGGTCCTCCTGGGTTTCACCACGACAATAGAAGAGGATTTGCAGGAAGGATGAGGCTACCTTGGGCTTCTTGGAAAGTGATTCTCCTGGTGCACAGATGTTCCTAATGTGCTGCAGTTGGGGTGCTGAGTCTGCCAGCCACATGCAGCTGGGGTGCATGGCTCTGAGCACCGGGCCAGACCTTCCTGCAAGGCAGCCCCAATGAACAGCACAGGGTGAGCACAGGAGGAAGGGCTGGTGCTGCCCAGCCCAAGGGTCTGTCCTCGTCAACAGGCTGAACTGCTTAGGGCTAATTTCATGCTAACGCCTTTAATTCAGAACATCTCCATCGCCGTTTGGAAGAACAGAGGCTCTGGCATTTGCAGCAGCAGTGCTGAGGCTCATGGGAAGCATCCTTCCCATAGATGGTGGCAGGGAGTGGGTCCCTGCTGGGGACACAGGGACACTTCCCGTCCTGCAGCGTCACTTCCTTTGGGGTGCTGCAACAAGAGCAAATCCTCGCTGCATCTCTGCAGCAGACACGCTCAAAGCACCGTGCAAACACAGCCCCGTGTTCTGCGGCTGGTGACCTCATTCCCAGATTTCTGGCGAAGGATGCATCCTATCCACAGTATTTTTCCCTTGCTTTCCTAACACTTTCCAAACAAGCTCGTCTGAAAGTATCAACTCAAGGGTTTCAAGAAGCTGTGCCGAGCACAAAGACATGCGTCCAGAGACTGGTGCCTGAGGACTTGTCGGCTCAAGAAGTAAACAATGAACGAAGCAGACCTCTAAACATCTGGTGGGAAGCAGGAGCATGTTCCACGATCTGAGTGTCTGCAGGATAAATGAGGTTGGAGTGAGTAACAGCTCCTTTCTTGTCTGCATTGCTCAGTAAACAGGGCAAGCATGATATTTACGGGCTTCAGTGATGCTGTGACTACAGCCTCTTGGCATTCCTCTTTCACTGGCTTCTAGGGGAATAACGATACATGTGTGAAAAACATGCTGCTGGGGTACATGTCCTGTGTCCAAATGGCAGCCAAGGCGGGGAAGGAGAAGCTCTGGGGACCAGCTGAGCTCTTGCCCACAAGCGTGACCGGGCAGGGTGCACTGTGGTGGGGAGATGACAAGGAGCTGTGAGTCTTGGAGAGCTGCAGCCACCTGGAGAAGATAGAAACCAGGCAGAAATCGGCTTTGTAAGCAAGCTGGCTTGCTTGCTCGATGCTGTGGCTTGGGGAGACCTCCATAGAGGCGGACATTGCATGGGGACCAGGCCAGAAGCAAGCACAGGGAGATGTAGCAAGCTTCTCAGCGCTCAGCCTCATATCTAGGTCCTGCACCTTTCTCATTTTCGTGGGTCTGGCTGATGCAAAAAAAATAAAATAATAAAATCAGGGCATTGAGCGTTGTCTTGCCAGGATGTGGAGTCTGGCATGGAAATACATCAGCCCATGGGTATGATGAATCCTGCCTCACAGTGAAGCGTGTGAGTGGTCCCATTGATTTCACTTAGGGAGGAGTGTGTGCTTAAGTGCTTTGCTGGATGAAGGCCTAGGAGATGGGAGGGCTGAACTCCAAGTGGAGCTGGGCAGGAAGGAGCTTTACGCACTTCGCAGCAGTGGTTGGGATTTCCAGCCTGGAGGCAGACAGGCAGGGCAGGCAGAGCATGGAAGCCCTGCTTCAGAGCCCTGCGTGGAGCAGAGGCTGCAGCCAGCACCTCGGGCAGCACAGCACCTGGTTCTGATGGTCCTGGGCTGGGGTGGGAGCTCTGGGTGCTGTGCTGCCCCTCAAGTACACAAATGTGGCCAAGCAGGTCGTACATTTCCTCATCCTGAGAAATTTCTCATTCCATAATGTTCAACAATACAAGTTTAAGAAGCTGGACATGGGTTAATTCTCTTCTGAAAAGCTATGGATGATGATGGCAGAGATATGCAGAGTCTGCCTATCTGCCGGGACAGTCCTGCAGAGAGAGTATGGCCTGGGAGAGTCACAGCTAGCCAGGACGCTGGGGAAAGACTCCAGTGAGTAAACTGATGACCAGGTGGTCTTGACACAGGGCTGTGTCTGGGTCTCCATCTCCCTCTGTGAGCACCCACACAGTGAAGCTAGGAAGCTGTGGGTACCCTTGGCCTTTGACCATGGCACTGACCTGTGACAAGCAGCAAGCATCTCCTGGTGGCCATGGCCTTGAGGTGGCCCTGGGGAGCTGAGCAAGCAGAAAGGAGGAGGAGGAGGCACCACTGGCCTGGGGAAGGGATAACATGGAAGGGGAAAGGCTAAATGAGATGTTCTGGAGTTTGCCAGCGTGGGACCAGGCCATCCTCAGGTGCCTTGGAGGCTGCTACAGCACTGCTGGGGCTTCAGGAGACATTCCTGGAGCAACACTCTGTGCTGTCGTCCCAGGTCTGGGGCAAGGGTTTCTCATTGCTCCCACCACAGGTGGCCAAAGACAGCCTCTGCCAGGAGACTGTGCTGGGTCCAGGTGCCCCAAGACCCCAGACCTCATCCTGTTCCCCTCAGCACCACCATGCCAGGAGGGAGATGCCACAAGCAGCTCAATCCTGTGCCCGCATCTCTCTGGGGTTTGGCTCTGTGACCCACATGGCCCATGCACAGTGAAATCTTCCTCCCAAGCCACATCCCCACTCTTGTGGGCTGGGAGAGGCCAATGTGCTGCCACCACCAAGGCCGGAGATGGGCAGGACACACAGGGTGCCCATTTCTTGGGCTGTGGCTAGAAGCATCACTGTACTCAGCAGTGTACTCTGGGCAGGGTGAACGGGGTTGTCCATGCTCAAGCATGGTGAGTAATCGAGAATACGGGGAGCTCTTTCACCAGAGCTCAGGAAGATCCTGAGGCCACTTCAGGAGGGACGTCACCCATGGGGACCTGGCTGACAGCCCCACTGACCCACCTGCCTGCGCTTATGAGGGTGCTGGGGCTGCTGTTCCCCAGTGATGGAGCTGCCTAGGGATGCTTGCGCATTTGGAGGGTGGGAACTGCTTTCTTGCAGCTGGGACTTGGCAGAGGTGCAATCTCATGCATGGTGATGATGCTCAGATATCATCTCTGTTGATTTATGGCTGAAGCATGCAAAAGCTGGTTTGGGAAGATCCTCATAAATAGCTCCAGCCTGACAGAGGGCCTGCAGGATAACGGAAAATCAAGGCATCATCCCTCGCCACGACTCTGAGCAGCATCTGGCAGTTAACCCTGCAGTGACAGCCAGGAGGGGCACAAAGCTCCTTCTCCTGTTCTTGCTCACAAGAGTTTTTGGGCCCCCTGTGCCAGCCACTGGGTCCCCTTGCAGGCCATGGGGCTCACGGCAGGTCCAGGCAGCAGCACTTGGGCTGTGCCCCACCTCATGGAGCTTCAGTGATTGTGTTGCATTTTTCATCCTGCTCTGCCTGTGCACCTCCGAATCCCACTTCCCTTCCCATGTGAGTTGGAAACTGCAATCGAGCAGTTTCTGTGTAGAGGCTCCACCACCTGTGGGCAAAACAGCTCTAAATCCAGAGCTTTTCCTCTAAAACCAGATCTTGCATTTGCCCATTCTGCCCTTCTTACAGCTTTCTGCCCCAAAGCTTGCCTCCCTCTCCCTCCAGCCACTGGGGAGGTCTCACCCTTTGCAGGACTCACACGGCTCTGTGAGGTCTCCCCAACCTCTGCTCATCAGCAGCAGGGCCACCTGCCTGGTGTGGTCATGTCCCGCACACCCTGCCCAGCACCTGTCTGGGTGTTCCAGGCCTTAACACAGGCACTGGGCCACTACCCGTTCCCGTTCATAGTGGTGAATTCTGGAGAGATGGCACCATGAGCCAAAGCCTTTGGTGCAGCTCTGCTTGGCTCCCAGATCCTTCCATCCAGGAGGATCCACGTGGAGGGGACACGTGGCAGCTCTCTCCAACACGGGGTACCCAAGTGCCCAGGCAGTGGGGCTGGGGTTGGTGGCATTGGCTCTGCTGCCTGGGAGGGAGCAGATGGGATCCGTTAGCAGAGATTATTTAGATATCTCCAAAGGGCTCCGTCACAACCCATTAACACAGACAGGCAGATGTAATGAGGGCTTAACGCAGCACTCTCAGCAACGTGTCTGGCACAGCAGGGGTTGTGCAAGGACGGTGGCACACAAAGGAGCTGGGGTCTTGGCGTGTTTTGTCCGGTCCCCTGACACATGTCTCTGCTCCCCTGCAGCCTGGGTGGCAGCAGCCCTCAGGATGGGAGATGTCAGACCTGGAGGTGCTCTGCAGCCCTGCATCGTGCTTCCTCCCTTCCAGCATCAACCAAAGACTGGCAAGACACTGATGAGCTGTGGGTCTCCACTGTCTAGAAGAAAGGACACCTCCCTCCCTCCCCACCACCACTCCAGCAAGCCAGGAGCCTCTGCTTGATGGGCGGAGGATGCTGTCGCCAGAAAAGGCAGCTGGCTCCAGCATCTTGACACATGCAGTGCCGTTTCACAATGCCTGAGGCCCAGCAGGGTGGTTGGATCCTGCCCTGCTCCTGCTGGCCTTCCAGCAGAGCCAGGGCCATGCAGCAGCATGCCAAGCCCTTGCAGCTCTGGCACATCCTTGCCAGATCGCAGTGGCCATCATCCCGAGGTCCCCTGGGGTGCTGGGGCACAAGGCAAGATGCTGCTGGGCAACCTGGGGGGGACAGAACATTTGGTAGCACCTCATGGGTTCCTGCATGGTGTGGACACATTGGTTGTGGAGGCAATTTGGGCTGAAGGAGGCACTGGGATGGTTCATGGTTGCCTGTGCTCTCCAAAGGGATGCTCAGCCCAGTGCTGGTGTTTGTGCATAAAACCCATATGGAACTTTCGTCCCATTCAGCTCTCCAGCACTGTGCACCTCCAGCAGCAAGCTTCCCAGGATGACTTCTTTCCTCTGCCATCCCCTCTCCCCAGTGAACGTGACCTGCTCCTGAACGCTCACTGTAGCTACTTCACCCCCTTTTAGAGAAAAATTGGCCCACGACTCCTGCCTTGCTGCCTCAAGCATCTTTTGGAGGAAGGCATCAGAGTTCAAAGGGCTGATTTTTGCTACTCACTGCTTTCTTACAGTGTGCCCCATTCTCTGAGAACATCTCGCTTCAGAGGGAGGTGTCCTGCAGAGGAGAGGGCTCACCACAGCAGGTGCTTCCATGGTGGGCTTGGGACACAGGAGATACCAAAAGGGCAGAACATTCCCCGGGGCTCTCTGTGGAAGGGCAGGCATGTGTTCATTAACAGTTGCCTCCACTGAGTCTTACAGAAGTCTTTAATCCAGCAACAATTAACAAGCTTTAGAGGGAAAAGGTTGGGAGGGGCTGGGATGGAGACCCAGCACACCACCAGGACAATTTTGGATGGGGAATGTGTCCTGTGAAGCAGGGTGCTGCAGGAGCTGGTGCATGCCCAGGCCAGCGTCCCGGGCACCCTGCTGCCGGGGGTGCACCAGGAAGCACCGGGTTTTTCCAGCCTGTGAGAACCACAGCTGTGCTGCTGCCAGCCCACATCTCCCAGCTCTCGCAGGGAGTCTCATCTGCAGAATCCTTCCTCAGCGCTCCCCATGTGCGGTATCTGCAAAACCCAGGGGAGACGTCTCCCAGCACCGCGTGCCTTCTGCTGGTGCTCACCATGGTGCTCAGAAGGCTCTGCAGGTTTCAGCTGTGGTGGTTTTGTAACCAGATCATCTGTGTCAGCCCCTGCGGGTTGCAGTTTCGAGGCAGCTCTCCAGGAATTTAGCAGCAGTGAATGGGATCCGGATGGGACGGCTCAGGTATGTGAGGGTATGTCAAGCCTCCACTCAACCATTTGACAGTGTTTCCATGACCTCATTAGGCTGAGGATCATTAGCTCGGTTTCTGCAGAAACCTGAACTCCTAGCAGGGAATGACGGCTCATTATTTGTCGCCAGCACAGTAGGTATGTCATGTCTGGTGAGCACAGCTTTTATGTTCGCCATTACATGACTGGGCGTCGTAGTCTCTAATACAACACTATTTCTGGATTGCAGTAATGATAATTGAGAACTAGTGTGTCATTAATTATACCAATGAATTCGTGCCAGTGCTGGATCGTGGATCTCATTTCTGGAATTGCTATCCTCATCTGTTTTGTTTGACAGCTTCTAGCATTTGATGGCTGGGGTTATTAGATGCTTCGTTGTACGTCCACAGCAAACCCACGCCAGTGCAATGCACGTCCCTGCACACACCTGCCCTGCTTAAGTCTCGTCCTGCTTCCAAGGGCAGCCCAGGGTCCCTGAATAAACCCCTGCCTGTAGCTACTTGATGTGTCTGGGCTCAGATTTTGTTCAGCAACTTTTTCTTGTAGGTTATTTCTTAAACCTGCAGTATTTTCCTATTGTAAGTAGAGCTTTTCAGGACTTTGGTTCTTCTCTTCTGGCATCTTTCCCTCTAGTATAACACAATCCCTATGAACTCCGCTGCCTTCAGTACCTCAAATATTTGCAGTATCTTTTTGTGAAATATTTTGGATGCACGGCATAGCCCCTGGGAGTCCCAGGAAGCACCTCCCAGATAAGGCAGGAGGAGTGCACACACAGGAAGGCTCGGGCTGTGCCCGGGGAACCAGTGAGCATTCAGATGAGACATCCTACATGGAAACCTCTGACCCCTGCCTCTTGCTGCAAGCCCTCTCCCCTGCCAGCTGTAGAACATGGTGCCATCTTCACCCTAGATTTAACATAGACTGAAAAGCTGCTTCTCTTTCCACCTTGTGCTGACCCATCCCACGGTGCTTTGCTCTCCTGCATCTCTTGCTGGCCACTTCCTCTGTTAGATCTGCTGGAGGGCATTTTTATCTGCTTTTCTGAAAAAAACAATGTTGTTTTCTAGAATTATGAACTATGGGTCATTTCTTAGCTTCTACATCCCCCTCCTCCCAACAAAGAGGACTTGCAGGTCCCTGCTGTACCCACCTGAGGACCAGGGCAGTGCCACACTGCCATGGGGCACATCTCTCCCCCATGGAAGGGTTTCCCAAAGCTGCCCCACTTTTTTGTGTCTCCCACGCGCCCACTGCAGGAGCGGCCCCCACCCAGATGTGATGCAGTGCTCAATGTGATGTTTTTTTTTCCAACCAGCTCCTTCCTGCAGCTTTATGAAACCTGAACTCCAGGGTCTGATTTATGGGTGATTTGTTGGTGATGGAGGGGATTTTCCAGTCCTCATGTGCACTGTCGCCTGATGGTGCCCCCAACAAACTGAGATTTTGCTCTCTGTAAGGAGCCCTTGTTTGGAGTTTGGTTTATTTTCCCTTTTTTATTTTCTTATGGTTCAGCCCCAAAAAATGGCTCTGCCTCCTGCAAGCAGGGCAGCTCTGGTCAAGTGCACTTTGGGCCACGGCCATGATGTACCTGCTGACACTGCAGCCCAGGAATGCTCTCCAGGCTGGAAAATTCAGGCTGTTTTGTTAAGCGTAAGCCAGGATTCCCTAGCCATCTCTTTCAGCTTTGGTTTTCTGATCCTCATTATTTTCTGGGCTCAGTTAGAGACCCGGATGCCCTGCAATGCTCCACTTCATCACTCAGCAGCATCCAGTTTGCTGTGCACGTCTCAAAAGCTTCATCTCCTCGGGACAGCTTCTCCCCCCCTCCTGGCACTCCCACGGCACTGCCTCAGCCCCTTCCCTCTTCTGCTTCACATAGCCCTGTGCCTCTCTCTCAGCACTGCTACCGGGGCAGAGGGGCCTCGTGCATGGACCATCCCTTCCTGGGGCTCTGCAGCATCGGGGGCATCTCTGGGAAGGGACGGATGCATTTGTTGAGAGGAAAAGCTGTTCTGTGCCCAGAGGGGAGATGAGAAAGCTTCAGCCTCTTCTGGAAAGCACGCCAGGATTCCAGCAGGATCTGGAGGTATATTTCTGGCTGACAGGTTAGCAGATTCTTGCACAGTCCCTTGAAGATCAGCATGGAGATCACCTATGCTTGAGGCTTCTGTCCACTGGAGTTTCACAGCCCAAATATCCCGAGCATGTCGGTCTTGCTGACAAAGCTTAACAAAGCCATGGCTGAAAGCTGTGTTGGAGCCAAACCAGGTGCTCAGGAGCCCCAGCTCTCTTTGCTGGGGGTCTCCTTACGGGCAATGTCACTGCTGAGCCAGGGGCCATCAGGAAGCAGCTCTATATGCCAATCAGTGACAGCTCAGTGGGCATCCTGACAAAATGAGGCTGGGGAGACCAATGGCTTTCATTGCATTGCCATGGGATGTGGGCCGTGAGCTAGAAATAACTGTGCTGATCCTCAGCATCTGGGTGGTTTGGGTCTCCTAGTGATCTCAGGGAGCTGTGTCACCATTTCAGATGGATGATCCCAAAGGAGATCTCTGCCTTTCTGTAACCTGTACAGAATTCAGGCACTTTTCACTGCAGAGTGCTTTCTGTTACTGTGCTGACACACGTGCATGCCCTTATAAGAACAGCCTTCATGGATTTGAGGAAGTATAACTCAAAATCCTCAGTCTGAGACATCTGTGTGCTGTCCCAGTGGGATACCCAGCATCCAAGAGTATCAAGTTCTGGGCAAGTCATGATCAAGACCACCACTGTTCTGAAACTAGTTTGGGCAACATCTGTCCAGAACAGTTTGAGATTGCACTGAAACGCTCTCAGAGGCCCTACGGCTGAAGATTAAGCAGGAATAAAATGTGCATACTCGTGATGTAAGATGAAAGAGAAAGCATTTCTTCTATGGAGGGGAGGTGTGTAATCGCAGAGACGTGAACAGGATCTGGTTTTAATCCCATCAGACAGATTGAACACTGTCAAGTGCAATTTTTAATCTCAGTCCCACTCTGCTGCGTTGGAGTACGGCTGAAGGTGTTTTTCAAGTGTTTAGGAGCCTTTCCAAAGACAACAGTATCATCTGGATAACATCAGCCTCCAGGCTGGTTCCTGTGAATGGGACGGTCTTTGAAAAGCCCTCGGTGCTGATGCAAGCCCATATGGCGCGTGTTTAACCTGGGACCCATCCATCTGTGACACATGCCATGAGGTTCCTGTGGCTCTCACGCCCTGGCTGAGCACGTTCAGGCTGTAAATGCAGCACACAAGCACCATTCCCTCTCCAACGTCTGAGAGACTTCTCTGACCTATGGAGGCAGTGATGTGGGTCATAGGGGGACCTATGCTGCCTCTCTGGGTGCCCGTGCTCCACCAGATCTCCCCAGCTCTGTGGTAGAGCTGCAGAAGAAGCAATGAACCTGCCCACTCTTGCAGCGTTTGCAGCACCAAGCTGGTCTCTGCCCTGAAGCACAGCATCAGAACCCCATGAGAGCAGGAGCATGGAGAGCATGGCCCTGCATGGGATCAGAGTCCTGCAGAGATGCTCCTGGAGGAGCCTGGGCTGAGCAGGGGCAGAGCACGGGCTGAGGGGGTGCCCGGTGGTGCCCTCAGGAGCTCACAGAAGATGGCAGTACTCTCTGTCCACTTCACCCTCTGCATTGCTCACATGCATCCCTACGGCACCCAGTGCTGCCCCAGGTCTTGTCTGTCCCCATGAACCTCTGCAGCAGCAGGCAGCCCCGGTCCTGCCCCTAGTCCTGGCTGTGGTGTGTCAGCTGCTGCAGAGGGTGACCTCCTCCGTGCAGGACATCTATCTGGATGTGGTCCTGGACTCCCTGCTCTGGGTCTCCCTGCTAGAGATGGACTCGAGGCCCCTACCAACCCTGGCCATGCCACGATTCTGTGACCCTCACGGTGGCAATCTCCACCCTGGGGTGGGTCAGCAGCCACCCCATCCCCCAAAACACAGTGGCTGGGGGACACCCCTGTGGGGACCCCATGCCTCCTGCTGTCCCAGGGAAAGGTGCAGTGGGATCGGTGCCCTCCAGCTGCGGGGCTCTGTCTGGATGGGATTCGGAGCCAGGCAGCTGCTTCTCACTGGGAAGAGGATCTGCTTCCCTCTAAACAACTTTAAAGGAGCTCCTTCCTCTGTCCCACTGACACTTTGAGCGTCCTCACAGCTGGCATAGCTGCGCCGTGGTGCGTTCTTGGGTTTCAGTTTTCCTTTTGCTGCTTCTGTAGCCATTCCAGAGGTGAAGAGGTTTGGAAAAGCTGCGGGTGGAAATGGAAAAGTGCAATGCATACAGATCCTAGACACTTTTGTGTTTTATGGCCATGAGCGGTGGAGGGAGAGAAAGAAAAATGGGTGTACTTTCCTGGCTGGAAGCTTCCAGGCTGCAAGTAACAAGGAGAGGTTTGAGAAGATCAGGAAAACCACCGGAGTGGTTTGCAAACTTCGTTTCTGCCTTGCTTTAGCACACAGCCTGTCCTTCAGACAGCTCAGACTCTGGGTCTAGCCAGGAGCAGAGGGGAGATCGGCTGTATGATGCCTGGCACTCACCACGAGGATCAGTTTTGCTTTCCAACCCAGTGCGAGGGTTGGAGGCACGGCATGCAGAGGGAGGTGTAGGGAAGGGCTGAGATCAAACGCGCAGCCTCCCCGCACTGCCGCGGGCTGGCTGGATGCTGGCACGGCCACACCACGCTGCGGGTTGCCAGCAGTGCTTGGCGGCAGCGCAGCACGCCTGCAGCCACAATTAACCTTGTGTCATCAGAATGTCAACCTGCATTTAGGTACCCAAAACAAAATCACGTCCCTGCAAAGCAGCCAGCTGATCCCTGCAGTTTCTCCTCATGCTTACATGTGTCCTGGTGTCTCTCCTTCCCCTGCAAGCGGCCGATTCACAGCTACAGAGGGGAGGAGAAGCCTTGGGGGAGCACACATGGGCAGCAAATGCTGAAGCTGTGCAGCGGATGGTCCAGTTCTTATGGAAGGAGATTACAAGAAGTGGCACTGCTGTCCCCACGAAAAGGCAGAAGGAGGGTGCTCCAGGGCCTCTGGCCTCCCTGGGCTTTGCCTGCCTCCAGCCAAGGGCTCAGCAGCAGCCAGCGGAGGAGCTAGGCATGGGGACAGGCAGCTGCCATGGGGACAGCCGACACCGACTGTCTCTGTGCAGGCAGCTCAGCAGCCTCCTGTCAGGAGCTCAGGGTTGGTCTGAAACAGATTCTGCTCTGGGAGAAATCGAAGCATGACAACACCTCTTTTGGGGTATGAACTCTTTTCAATTTCTTCTTCCTTTTATTTGATATCTTGATAGAGATTAATTGAATTTCATGAGCAAAACTCTTACATTGAATTGATAAAGTTATTATGGCTTCTTCCTAAAAAACAAACAAAAATTTGGGGAAAGCAGATTGGTGCTTTTCCACTGAAGCTCATGGAGGTTCTGCCTGGTCCCTGTGCCCAGGACTGCTCTATCTGCTGGCTGCCATCCACAGGATGCACCCACCTCTGCCATGTCCCTGCATCCCCCAGCGCTGGCTCGCACAGGCAGCGGGGGCAGAGGCAAAGCACAGGGTGGTGCCGCCCCCACCAGTGCCCACCACAGCCCCTCCACGGTGGGAGCTGAGTGCTGCTCCCATGGCTGGGTCTGGAGAGCTGGCTCCCACTGCAGCACACAGAAGTGGTGCCTCTGCTCATTTCTCTTCCAGCATGAGCTGCAATTATTCTTTCCCCTTTCAGCACAATACCTCTGTTTGCTGAGTTTGTCTCAACTCACAGATTACCCTGCTCCCATTAGGTGGTATTGCATCTGCACACCAAGTGTCTGCCTCGTGCTGATGTGGATGGGTTTTCCGCAAGCAAAGGTGGTATCAGGTGGCTGCTGAGGTGTCTCTGGGGACAGGTAGGCTCTGCTGGGTGCTGCTTGGTCAGGGGGAACACCCCGACCTTGAGGCACAGGTCCTCGGAGGTGGAGGCTCTGCAAAGGGAAACCGGGGCCGATGAGAAAGGATGGGAAACACAAGAGGAAAATCTCCCTGCTGCGGTTGTTCCTCATAATGAGGAGCAGGGCTCTGCCCAGCCTCAGGGCATGAAGGCAGTGCTGAGCCAAGCTCAGCTGGGGTTGCTCTCATATGGTGCCCACGTGGCTGAGTGCTCCAGGGGGGTCAAGCTAACATTTTGGTGAGCCCTTGGGTGAAAGACATGCTGGAGGCTGCTGGCTTTCCCTAGAAAGCTGATGCAGTGGGTGCTGTCCTAGAGGAGCTGCTGGGGTCCCCAGCAGGGGACAGGAATGCTGCCAGCCTGAGGGTCCCATGGGGCTCGCTGTCCTCTGAGCTCTGCACTGCCCCCAGCCAGTGCCTGGGCTCTTTGGAAAGTATTTCCGAATGGTTCCCAGCCATCACTTCTATTTTGTTCTGTTTAAATTTTTCCTCCAAGACAATCTTGCTCGTAATTGCTCTCAGATTTAGGAAACTGGCTCTTTTTGAGACTTAGAAATCAGCACTACTTGCTGGGATCATGTTCCGCTTGCTGCCGGGCCGTGCTGGTGCCTCTGACCTTGGCCAAGAGCAGCCCCACTCCCACAGCCACGGCGAGGGCCACCCCAGTACCACCAGAACTGTTCTGGGTTCACGAGTCAGCTCTGGCTTCTGGAGAGCCGGCGATGCTCCATGGTGGCTGCAGCACATGCGTGCTCCACGAGTGCTCGGGGCTGCATGGCCCCGTATCCAGGCAGCTTTGCAAAGAGATCTCTGCCCTGTGCCATCCCTGCCAGGACAGCCACAAGGCCTCCAGGAGCCCTCAGCTGAGCTCCCACGTCCATGGCTATGGCGGGAGCAGCTTTCCTTTAGAACCGCGTCCTGCTGCTGATGGATAAGGATGAACCCTCTGATAAATGCCCTGCCACAGCCCTGGAGGCTGTTTGACTGCTGTCCTTCATCTCCTCTGCACCCTCCTCCTTGGCAGACGGCTCCTGTGCTCCAGGACCCAGAGCTGTGAGGGTGAGCTTGGACCAGGGGCACCAGATTCCTTCCAGCCAGAACCTGCCAGTGGGTACCGGGTCTCCATGGGGCTGGGATCAAGGCCTGGGAGATCAGCACACCTTCTGGAGGCACCGTGCAACGCTGCCCACTGCTCTGGTGGATGCTGAGACAGGCTGGTGCAGGACGATGCTCCCGTTCGTGCTTCTTGCATCTGACTGGGGCTGCTCCACAGGTTGTCTGTTTGACAAAGTGCATGATGAATAGGGCAGAAAGGTGGGAAACGGGGACACAGGTTGAGTGGCAGAATGAGGAGGAAGTGAGCAAGGGGAGGGCAGCAGGAGGGGGTGATGAAGGATGAGGGATTGCCCCAAGGCAGTGCAGGGGTTGGGCCTGAGCTGTGTCCCTGCTGAGGAGACATGCTGCAGTGCTGGAGGGGAAGGCATCACCCGGAGAAGGAGCTGGGAGAAGCGTTAGGGCACAGTCAGGTGTCTGCACAGCACCCAAATGTGTCACCAAATGCTGAAACAGCAATGGAGGAGCAATTGGGATCAGCAGCTTCTCTGGGATCATGGTCCTGGGGAGGACAGGCACTGCGGGCAGGGTGATAGCAGGGACAAGAGTGCCCTCTGCCAACGGCCGGTGCTCTGCGGAGATGATGAAGGGCTCAGCACAAAGGTGACGGTGGGTGGAGGGAGAGCTGGCTTTAAGAGGAGCCCAAAGCACTTGGCTTGTTTAGTCTAGGGAAATGAAGGCTGGGAGAGAGTTGGTCTATAAATATGTCTGGGAGTAAACAGCAGGAGGGAGAGGAGCTATCTGGGCTGGAGGACAGTGCTGGCAGGGGAGCAGATGGCCATCAGCTGGCTGCAAACACCGCTACATCGCGAGCAGGAGCCGCATCCCCTCCTGCACCCTCTGACTGCCTGGCTACACCCAGCCACCCCATCACCACCATGCAGCTCCCCATGGCACCAAATGTCCCTGTGCCACGCAGCAAAGCAGAGCCCCTTGGTGCCCAGGTGGCAGGGCCACCCTGGGGCGGCATCACAAGGCCACTGCCAGCAGCCGGGGAGATGCTCTCCGTGCAGCTGTGGTCGAGGTGCCACCATGTTCCTTGCCAGAGCCGTGGGGCTGGCACATCGATTCTCTGAGCAGCTGTGAGGCTGGGAAGCTCATGGTGCACCGGAAACTTCTCAGAAATGCTGGTTGGGATCCAATTTGGCCCAGGCCCAGATTAAAAAAACCAAACAAACACGACATTTCTGGTGAACTGGAGACCCTGGCGCCCGACCAGCTCTGCAAATAGCCTGACGGGCTTCAAGATGGAGCTTGAAAAATTTATGAGGAGGATTACCCGAGCAGTTGCCTGTGGTAGCAGGGATGGGAATGGCTCCCTCAGGAGTGCTTCCCGAGCTGATGCTCGACCCGTGGCTGCAGCCCAGTGCACGGGGACCAGCCCCAGCCCTTGGCACACACCTTCTGCTGCAGCATCACTCCTGAGCTGCCCGGGCCGGGTGGACATTGGGAGAGGGACCAGAGGAGTCTGCAAGGCTGAGACTGTGCTCCCAAGCCATCGTGGTGCTTTTCCCATAGCAAAAATAAGGAGGTCGTGTCATAGTGATGGCACAGACACTGCATTTGGGGCCATTCCCGGAGCTGTGGCTCTGCAAAACAACGCGAGGGAGATGCTCAGGGACACCCTGTGCCCTTGCTCTCTCCTTGCTCCCACGTCACCCTCCTCCCACCATCACTTTGCTGTGCTGGATCCTCTGTCATCCTCTCCTACTGCAGCCACACCCTGGTGGGCAAAAGCTCCTCTGACCCTGTGCTGAGCTGCCTCGTCCCATTCCCCGTCTGTGGCTCAGTGCTGATGTTCCTGGGAGTTCACATTGCTTTCATTCACTTTTCTGGGCCATCACTACCTCCTCTCGGTTTTTGGTGCTTCTCAGGCTTCCTACAAACCACTTTTCCCATTGGAAGGGCTCTGTGAATTTCCACTCCTGGAAAGACCTGAGAAATTCCTCGTTCCTCCCATCTCTGCCACTCACGATTTCTCCACGTGACCCCTATTGCTCCACATTTCTTATCAATTTCCTCTTCCCTTCCAGGTGATTTGGACACTTTGTTCCAGTTTGACGCCATGCTGGTTCCCTTTTGCTGGGAGCCCAGGGGAGGTGTGAGCGAGTGCTGCTGACATGGCTGCAGCAAAGTGTTATAAAAGAGATTTGAAGCATTGTTCGCATTTGGGGGCTTGGGGCCACCTTCCAGCTGCCTGGGCTTAAAGCAGGTTACAGCTCTGGGAAGCTGAGCTCTTTTAAAGCACCAAACCCGCAGCGCTTTGGTGTTTCCAAAACACAGAAGATGTAAACCTGATCCCCCGGCACAGCAAACTCCCATCCCCATAACGTCATCGCTTCAGGTCCCCCCAGAGACCCCTCATTAGGATGGGCTCTGCCTGGTTTGCACTCACTGCTTCGCAGAGTTCCCAGGCACACTTGTACAAGAAGAGATTTTGTCTCTGCTGGTGCTCAAGGTGTGACTGCATCCTTCCGTCCTCGGGTGAGCCTCATCTCTGCCCTGTGCCTGCTGCTGGCTCCAGCCAGCACCCAGCCCAGGAGGGAGAGCAGGGCTGGGGAGAGCCTTGGGATCACAGCCACTCCTTGCACCTTGACCTGTGGGTAGCTCTGCAAGCCCTGAGCCTCCGTGCAGGGTGCACCCAGCACCCCGATGTTCTGCCCCAACTATCTGCTGCCATGTGGGCAACATCAGTTCCTGGTCCAGCTCCAGGGCTCTGTTCAGCACCCAGCACCATGGGGCTATGGGGGTGCCAGCATCTTGCCCCCCAGCTCCTCCATGCTCCTACACAGCCCAGACATCACTTGTCCCAGCACTTGGAAATGGGGTCCATGGGGCCCACCCCCTCCCACCTCAGGGTGCTGGCTGTGTCCCCAGGCACTGGGACAGTTGTGTCTGCTCAGCCCTGCGCTCTGAGTCACTACTGTGTTTTGTCTGTCCGAGCAGCCCTGCTGGATTCAATTAGGGGCTGTGCTGCATCCCTTTTGCTTAGTGGGAGCGACCGGGGCTCGGACCACTTGGTTCATTTGTGCTTTGCTTTCAGGCTATCTGCACCATGACTGTGCAAGGTATCCTAAACCAGCTTCAAAGCTGTGCAGCCTCGTGGCCATACTGAATGCTGGCAGGGCACTGTCAGGGGAAGCTTGTGGCACTGCGGCTGGGCTGGTGTCACCGGGCTGGTGGCATTGGGATTGTCTGGAACTGGGTGTGCTGTGAGCAATGTGCCACCTTGGTGGCAGCCAGGGGACAGCCCTGTCCCAACACCCTGCCCCACAGAGGCACCTCCAGCCTCATGGCTGGTTCACAGCCTCATCACGACAGGGTGACAAGGACACTGCCATGGCTGTCCCCAGGGCAGCACAGGGCCCGGCTGGTGCCCGCACCATGCATGCAACACCTCTATGCTCAGGGAATTCGCCTTGGTGCCAAACCCCCTTTTCATGTGCTAAGATGCAAAATATTTTAATCCACGGCCCTCTTTCGTGTTTCTTTTCTTTCCCATGCTAGATTCCTAGAAGACAGGGAATTTATGGTGTGACTCTGCTCCAGCCGCAGAGAGCGCCCGGCCAAGGTCAACACCACGAGACAGGCAGCTCCTGCCAAGGGGGGAAAGAACGATCGCTCAGCGCTTGGCGGAGGAGGAAATCAAACCAAAATGCTTCCAAACAAATCGAGATATAAAACACCCCCCATCCCAAAATCCTATTGTGGAATGAGACCAGGAACGGGGCTGTGCCTGTCTGACCCCGGCGCAGCCCCGCTCTGCCCCAGCCCCAGTGTGCTGGCACCTCGGTGGGGACATCACCGGGCGGGGACATGGCTGGTGACATGCAGACATCCTTGCCGCTGTGCCCAGCTCTGGAGGTGTATGCTCAGGAGAGACCTCAGCTTTCAGCACTCACTTTCCACGCTGCCTTTTTTATCTGGGGGCTGTTCCTGCATCCCTGTGGGTTTCAGCATCACTCCCCAGGTTCAGCACTGTCCCTCTGTGGTGTCTCTCCCGGCACCATAGGACGTCTACTCTGGGAACAGCCATGTCCGTGGGTGCCAGAGATCTCGGTGCCATGTGGCACGCGCTCCAGCCCAGCTTTGAGCCACGAGGACTTCATCCCGTTTTGTCCTTCTAATGACACACTTTAGGGTGTTCTTTGGCAGGTGTTCTCTGAGCCCTTCCCGCTGCATGCCTGGTGCCCATGCTGGGCTCTGCGGCATGGGCAAGGGAGGATGGCGACAGGGAGCAGGAGCCTCATCAAGCGCAGACGTGCTGGTCCTCTCCAAGACATAAAACAGCTACGGAGGGGAAGGGAACAGTCTGTTCTCCCGGCTCGTGGCAGGCAGGATATCAAATGGGCTTAAGTTATAGCAGGGGGAAGTCAAGTTAAACACTGGGAAAAGCTATCAGAGCAAAGCAGGGGCAGAGCACAGAGGACCCTGCACCATCGCTCTGGATGCCACCTGCATCCCTGGGCATCGCCGTGGGACCAGGCTCTGCCTGGCTCCTCCTGGAGCTGTCACCCAGCCCTGGCAGGTGACAGGGCTGGGGTGGGACGAAGGGCTGCGAGCAGAGAGGTGCCACGGTCAGATGAGCTGACCCCACATGACAAGGCTCAGGATGCTGGAACACTTCTGTGCCTCCTGCATCTGCTCACTCATGGCCTTTGTCACCATGAGGAGCGACTTGCTCAGGAGGTGCCCACATTTTGCTGGTCCTCTGTGTGTCCCCAGTCCTTGGAGGAGAGCCCTGCCCAAGGACAGGGCGCTGTTGGATGAGCACTGCTCTCCTTCCACATCAGCATTGCTTCTGTGCCGTGCTTTGGGATCTCACTGGGGACAAGCCCAGGGTGACACAGCTGGCAGGATCTCCAGCACCTCCCGCAAGATCATGCTCCATCACCAGCTCCACCGTGTCACAGCAGATGTACTCCCTACAGCTCCTCTAGGCCATCACCTTCTGCCTGACCGAAGGCAGCCCCAGGAGCACGCACAGCACAAGCCCTGGGCTGCCCATCTCCTGTTGTGCTGGGCTGGCAGGCAGCGCTGGCAGCAGCCTCTGGCCATGGACCTGTCTGAGGGGTGCAGGCGGAGGTCTGAGCACTCTGCAGCAGGTGAAGCTGCAGCAGATGCATGAACAAACCCATGGTTTGGGCCAGAGCTCAGAGTGCTGGTGGTGCATGTCTTCTGCAGGGTGCTGCAGGGAGAAGGAGCAGGGTCTCTGTTGTCTTGGCCATGGTGGGTGGGTTATGGCTCAAAGCCCTTCAGCGCAGCACCCACATACACCCTGTGCAGGCTGAGCCCTGGCAAAGCTGCTTGGTTGTGACTTCTTGGGTTGGACTCGATGATCTTTGTGGGTCCCTTCCAACTCAGGATATTCTATGATTCCTTGATTCCATGCTCTCCTGCCTGCCTCAGCACTGGGCACCAAACCAGGTGGCTTTGGTGAGGGGTCCCACTGCACCATGACATCAGTGCTACCCATAAGGAACGAAGGACCCAAATCTGCCACCTCTCTGCCCAGCTCCACCCTGTGCCCAGTGCTCCGGGGATGCTGTGTGCCTGCAGGCTGGTGCCAGCTTGTCCTCTGCACCTTATCCAGGGGAAACGGTGCTTCCTGCAGCCGTCCTGCTCTGCGGCTGCGGGGTGACTCATGCCGCTGCTTTCCTCTCCCAGCCCTGCACTCCTCCTGGTCTCTCCCACCCGCTCCCACCCTTCCTTGGCAGGGAAGGGTGTGAAATGTATGTGTTATCGCAGCTCTGCTCCCCAGCGATTGCCGTGCTCTCATGTGCAGGCACCTCCCTGCCTCGTGGAGCAGGAGGCACCCTGATGGGGAGCATGACCATGACTGGGGAGCCAGAGAATGCAGTGGGGCTCAGCCTGGGCGCAGCCCTCCTGCTGCCCCAGATGGGCGCCCTGAGCAGAGCCTCCAGAGAATGGCTGCTGCGAAGTCCTCCAGCCTGGAACGTCCCATGTCCTGGGACATCTCAGAAGTCCTCCAACCTGCAGTATCCCATGAACACCAGAGAAGGCCCCTGGCACAGCCCCGCACCTGTAGGGTGAGGACGGAGAGAGCCTCTCAGCCCTGCTGACAGTGAGGAATGTCTGGAGGTGGCCACCTCCCTGGAGAAGCGCAGTCCCTTGTCCCAGCAGCCACCTTTGGTGCCTTCTGGAGACTGCTCATCCCATGCCCAGCTGCTGCCTCAGGGAGACAAGGCAGAGATTTCTAGCAGCAACATTCACGTGGTCCCCACATAAGGGAAGAAAGAAGGGTTTTGTGGTTAGAAGTTTGGTTGCTAAGACATTGGCTTCCGTTCCTGCTTCTGACACACTCCAGCCCCTGGGCTGCTCCATCCTCAATGCCTGCACCTTGCTCTGAGCAGCCATCGCTGCTTTGAGCTGTTTAGGGCATCGGGGTTGCCCCACGCTCACCCTGGGCAGAGGAAGGGGCAGATGGCTGCATGTGCTCCACCCGACTCCTGGAGCTGAGCGATGTCTCCCCACGCAAGGCCCCCTCCGCTCGGCTCCATTTAAGGGGCTTGGGAAGAATTGAACATTGCTGGAATTCTTCTCTTGCTAACTTTAAACATTCATTACTTTAAATGCTAATCCTCTGGGATTATCCCATTGGAGAAAGCAATGTAAAGCAATGGGGGAGAGAACAGCATGCCGTCTCCTTGCCATCGTGCACCGGGCGGCCCTTCTGGGGAGGGGATCGTGGAGATGCCAATGCGATCTGCTCCAAACCTGGCTTGGTTCTTACACCTCGCTGTGGACGCTCAAACAAGCCAAGTCCGAAGTCTCTTGCTCCAGCTGGTTTTGAGTTGTACATGTCCAAAGTGTCTCCGTGGAGCACGAGGGGGAAATGTGTGTTTTTCCATGTGTGTGACTCAGAAATGACTGAAGCCAGTCGGTTCCAATTTCTTGAAAAATCCACTTTTGGCCTGGGCCCAAGAATGGAAACTTTCAACCAAAAATGAGTTGTTTTGAGCTCTAAATAACATAAAAAAGGGCTTAGAAGGGAAACTGGATTTCAACCATTATTATGGCAATCACTTCTCATGGCCCTCTGACAGCAACAGTGGAGCGAGTAGTGAAAGTAATTCCCAAGGAAAATGCACTTGGATCCTGCGGCAGACCGGGCTGCGGCTGTAGACGCTCTGTACCGCCTGTTCATGAGCATGAGAGCGATCAGCCCTTGGAACAGGGCAGGAACAGGCACGCTGTGCTCCAGCCTTCATGCAGGATGGAGGTCAGCCCCGGGCCTTGGCACTGCTCAGCACCCGGGTGAGTGCTTTGCACCGAGCACGGTGCTGCCTGGGGTTGCTCCTCTCCGTCCTCACCACACTGAGTCGAGGAAGATTTATTCCCCGAGAAGAGCCTGAATAATTTCAAGCCACAATTAATTAAAGGCTTCTGCAATCTGCTTGCAAACAGGAAGCAAGGCAGAGAAAAAGACACAGTCTCTCGAAACCCAGCTTGTTGTGAATTAGCTGTAATCAGGCTAACAATGATGGATGCACTCCCCCAGAGGCTTTCATCCGAAGCTCGTTACACTGATCACTGCGACGACCCTGCACTGGATGGGATGAGATGGGCCAGCTGATAGAGCGGGTTCCTCCGGCGTTTTGAGGATGCTGGATCTCGGCACAGAGACGCCGTCCAACTTGGCCGAAGTCACGCCAGTAAATCAATGGCCGTGCTATAACCAGCAATGTGGCTCCCTGGCTCTGAGGACAGGCCGGCAGATTTTCCTGAAAAGAGCAGACTGTTTATGTTTGAGGAAAGAAGCTCCATGAGCTGGAATGAAAGCCGAGGCTGTGTGCTGCTCGTGGTGTTGTTCGGGACATTCTGCAGAGCCGGTGCCTTCTCCCTGGAGCAGGGAGAGCTCCAAGCAGGGACCGGGGGCTTTGTGCCTTGCCCAGGCCAGCTCTGAACAACTCCAAGGAGGATTTTCACCCTTACTGTGAAAACGTTTTTCCTCCACCTTGTGCTGGATTTTCCCTTGCCACCACTCGTGCTGGTTGCCTTGGGATCCTGCTCTGGATGCACACCTCTGAGAAGAGCCTGGCTCTGTCCTCGTAACTCAGCTGAAGACCACAATTAGTCCCTTGGCCGAGTAACCCCACATCCTGCAGCATCCCCTCGTACATCCTGTGTACCCTTACCAGCCTGGTGAGCACTGCACTCCCCCCAGCACTTCGCAGTCTTACAGTCTGCAGTCACCCCAGCTCACATAGAACACCCTGTCCCATCGAGGAGCAATTAAAGGTGCAAATCACCCCCACTGTGCCCAGCTGGTGCCCATGGCTTTCTGCTCGCAGCAAGCTGAGCACCCAAAGGGGTCAGGCACTACAGCAAAGGGGAGGACAACATTTGCTCCTCAAGCAATCTGACCAATGCCAGGACCATGGAGAGATGTGTGTGCTGGGGCAGGACACCACACACAGGACAGCTGGCACGGGACATGATGTGGTGAAGGGGGACAGCACCCCAGGAAGGCAGACAGGGGCTGGGAGCACGGGGTGACTGCCACGGTAGGAAGTGCCATGCAGAAACGTCACTGTGCGTATGCCAGAACCTGGGTCAGGATGAAGGGCTTTTGCGGGGCTGATGTGGCTGAGGTAGCTTGGGTTGCAGGCTCTGGTTTGGAGAAACATCTCCAGGATTGCACAGGGAAACCAGCACCTGTAGAGTGGCTGCCCCCAGGCCGGGATCTGCAGCTCGCACGAAGGAGGCTGTGGGCTGAAGTGCTGCATGGAGGTGCTCAAGCATTCCTGGGTTGACTCAGAGGCTTTCTGTTCTGGGACCATCATGGAGAACACGTGATGGTTGGGATGGGGTCCTCACCTCTGTCCCCTGGAAGCCCAGAGGCCCCAGAGGAGTACATCACCCTTCTGCCATGGCCCATGGAGCAGGAGCCCCGCAAGGCCCAGGCTATTCATGTCGGTTGTGCTCAAGGCCTTTTTAGGCACCGGAGCAGGCAGTCTGGGTATGTCCCTTCATCACGACTGCCCATAAATCTTGCGGTCCCAGTGGGGGCTTTTCACTTCCAGATATAGATTGGAGAGTAAACGCTACTGACTATTCTGGGATGTGACAGCTGATAGATGGCTTCAGAATTTACAATTTTGGACTTGTCTTTGCTGTCGAGGAGAAATGATAGAAAAGGCGGTTGGAGAATGTGCACATCAACCACATAGGTTTCAACTAAAATAAATCAAAGGGTAACCTCTGCCAGAGCAGGGGCTCAGGTGGAGCATTTCTCTTTCCTGTACTGGGAAGAGTTTAGGGAATGAGGTACTGAAGCCAAGAGCCCAGAGACTGAGTGTGCTGCAGGATTAAAGAGCTTTCAGGGCAGAGCTATGACCTATTTGGTGCCCCTTCAAGAAGAGTGACCTGCTCACCTCCAGACATGTAGATAAATCCACCAAAAAATGACAGTGAGAATGAACAGAGCTCAAAGAAACTGGGCAGATCCGCAGGGAAAAGTGGGTCTGGGGATCTGGAAGTGTCTGAAGAAATTGCCAGAAGTCAAGCTGAGCTGGACCTTGCAAAGGAAGTTCAAACAAATAGCAAAAGACTCTCTAGCTAAGTCAATAAAGAGAAGGGGTTGGTATGTGGGGAGAAGAATGGAGATTAACATTGATCTCAGAACAGCCCTTATCCCAACCACACTGCACTTCTCGTGAGGCCAATGGTGCACCCACCATAGGGTGTCTTTTGGCAACGTACCCAGAAAACCAAACCTAGAGGCAGTCTCAGACCTGAGAACCCACCTACCCCTGTTCTACACAAGGAATTGGCTTCAGGTCAATGCAGTGTCCATGGGAATAGGTCAGAGTGGGATGGGGAGGGCCAGCAACCTCTCTGCTGTTTTGGGGTGAAGAGAAGGTAAGGGCAGGACGAGACCTTCCAGGGGAGCAGTGGGAAGGGGGAGGACTGAATCATAGAATCACAGAACCATAGGATGGTTGGGTTGGAAGGGACCTCAAAGCCCATCCAGTTCAAACCCCTGCCATGGGCAGGGTCCCCACCCACCAGAGCAGAGCAGAGGGGCACAGTCCCTGCCCCGCTGCCCCCCCTCTGTTGGGGCAGCCCAGGATACCGTTGGCCTTCCGGGCTGCAGGCACACACTGCTGGCTCATGTGCAGCGTTTCGTCCAGCAGCACCCCCAGGTCCTTCTCGGCAGGGCTGCTCTCAGGGAGTTCTTCTCCAGTCTGCACTCATATTGGCGATTGCCTTGACTCCGGCCATGAAGATGGAGTGTGCTTGGCTTATGAGATACCACTGCTGCTGGGAGGCAGCAAGGTCTGGCCCATGAAATCGCGATCTTTATAGATTTTAGGAGTGTGAATTTTCCCTACAGGACCCATGGAGGAGATGGAAAGACTGACCTTGAGGAGCCACTCTGAAGGAGCCAGCTCCTAATGAATTTTAACTGTTAAGACAATAAACAGGGATACTTGCACATCCCTGAGAAATTCAGGCACTGCCAGGAGCAAGCATTTTATAGATGCTGGAAGAAGGAAATCTCTTTTCAGTGTGTAACAGGAGTCCTTGCTCCAGTTGGGAAGGAGGAGGGCCAGGAGGTGCGTTCTGCCTTCTCTCCCCTTGGACCAGGCTCAGCCTCACTGTCTCCCTGGTGCTCATCTCCATCCCTTCCGGTGTCCCAGTGATGCTTCTCAGCTCAGAGAGACCCTCCCCGTGCTCCCACCATGGCCCTGCCGTGGGTCCTGGCCCCGTACCTCCACCGCTTCGCAAGGCAAAGCTCGCACCGGGGCTCGGGCTCAGTCCCATGTGGCCCCATGCACATGCACATCGCCTCCAAGGAATGTGCTTTCTGTGTGGAAAATGTGTCATCGGAGAAATATTTCATATTTTCGTTCGCTCGCATTCCCCAAATGAAAAATGAATTGTGAAGTCTCATAAATAAGGGGCCGAGTTTCTCATTTACATATTTTTGTGGTTGTTGGAGCAGGGGCGGTGGCGGCCCTGCCAACCATGTCCTAAGCACTCCCCTCGTGCACCTTCGCTGCCGCTGGCGGCCCCGCGCTCGCTGGAACACGGTGCCAATGGGCTCCATCTTGCTGAGGTCACCCCGTGTGCTGCCAGCAGTGTGCGCGGTGACAGGCTGCTGGCATGGACACGGCAGGGAAAGCGATGGAGAAGAGGTAACCGAGAGCCACAGAGGGATCCCAGCCCAAAGGTTTGGGGATTCAAAGAGCATGTGGGTTTGTGCAGATGTGCTGGAGAAGCCTCGCCATGTGCTCTCAGCACGGTGCTGGAGCGAGGATCGGCGGCAGCGGGAGACGAGGCAGTGGAGCAGCACATGAGCAATGAGCAAGTGGAAGAGATGAGGTCGTGGCACCACAGGAGAGGACGTGGCGAGAGATGGGCACAGGAATGTTTGCAGTGGTGCAAGCAGGTGACCACAGGACCCATGGGGTGCTGACTTCTCACTGCAAAGGTGCAATCATTCCATGGCTCCTTGCTTTGGCACAGCCCACAGCTCGGCTCTGCCCTCTCTTGCCATGGACCAGCAGAGCACTGTTCTGCTGTGCTGGCCTTCCCCTCGTACCATGGCCAGGGCTGCTTTGCAATTCACCCTGTCCATCCTGCTCTGCACCCACGTTGTTCTGCACCCTTGGGCTGAATGCGGCACTGCTGCTGAGTGCATCTCCTGAGATCCATCACTTGACACAGGTGGGCTGGGGAGAGAAGCACGGTCTCCAGGCATCTTCTACAGCTTGTAGGCCCTCTGCGCAGGCTCTCTGCATGGGGACCTCTGTGCTACCTGGGACAAATGTCTTCCTCCCGGTCACCTTTCTTCTGAAGAGATCTATGGGTCTGCCGTGATCTCCAGCTTGAGCAGGGCAGCAGGGAGCCCTCCTGAGGACATGGCAAGGCCATCTCAGTGCCCTCCTGGGCTGGGGGCTGTGGCTGCACTCAGGACGCTGCCCACGGCCCCAGGCCATGCACAGCAGCGACCCAGAGGTGTTCTGGTGCACACGTAGGCTCAGGCTCAGGACTGGCAGGTGGAAGTGCCGCTGGGCCGCCAGCCACGGCCACGGCTGTGCTCCAGACCTCCTTCCCACTGCGCTGGGCTCGGGGGCTCAGGCCGGCCGTGCTCTCTTGGCACTGCCGTGCCACCCAAGGGTTAATGGCTATAGACCATGCTGCTAAAGCCATCTTCTGGTTTCAATTTAACTTTGCATTTGCGTGTGGATTAGACTCAAGGATGTTCATATTCACTTAATAATCTCCCCTCTTAGGCACTGCCGAGATTAGTGCCGGCTGCCAGAGCCCAGGGAGGAAGGGGAACACTTAACACTTGTCTCCCTGAGAAATAACCCCACATTCCCAGGCCTCAGGCACAAGGATTGCTGGACAACCAGTCCAGTAATTATGCTCAGGGGCAGACGTGCACTCGTCTGGGTCTCTCTGTGCAGGCAATTTGGAGAGATGAACCCTGTGCTACCCTGATCTTCCAAGGGTGCATCCAGAACATGGACCCCACGGTGCCGCTGTCCTGCAGAGCTCTGTGCAGCAAGTCTTGATGGGATGCCTCAAGTCCTGGCGATGCAGTGTGAGACAGAGGTCATCCACACAAACCCACTGAGATCTCCTAAGCCCAGGGAAGCCCAGCTTCACCATTGCACATGTTGCCTGAATGGCCCCAGGAACTTGCCTTGGCTTTCCTCTACCCTTCTCTTGTCAGCATCGTGCAGCAAAAAAATTGGTTTTGGAGCAGGAGCAACTGTGCCCTGCAAAGTAGTCTAAACATAGCACAAGGAAAGAAGAACGCAGGGCAAAGCTCAAGAGCAGCAAAAATAACCCAGGGCTCACTTCTCACAGCCCAGCCTCCTTGCCCTCTCTGCAGCAATGCCCTGGGGACGTGGGCTGGCAGAGCACAGCGGGGCTGTCCTGGAGCCAAGGAGCGCCCCGAGTGACTGACCAGGCAGGGACACAGTGTACAGCTCTCCCCAGGCCACCAGCACTGCGCTGGGGGATGGAGGACACCGTTGACCACGGAGAATGAGAAATCTATGTCAGGAGATTTAGGCTGGACTTAAGGAAGGGTTCCTTCTTGGAGATGGTGGTCAGGCATTGGAAGGGGCTGCCCAGGGAAGTGGTGGAATCCCCATCCCTGCAGGTATTGAAGAGATGTGTGAACATGGCTCTAAGGGACACGGTGTAGTGCTGGGACTGGGTAGGTCGATGCTTGGACTTGATCATCTTGGAGATCTTTTCCAACCTAGATGATCCTATGATTGTGTCTTAGCAATGGGACTTGGGCATGGTCCAAGCTATGGGTGCGGTCCAACAGAAGTTGTTCGTGAGCACCCTGCTCCGGGTGCCTGAGCAGGAGGTCCCTCCCAACTTCACACCTGCTGTGGTTCTGGCTTTCCCTCCTCTCTGCCATTCTTCCCAGCGTGATCTCCCTCCACCAAGCCCTGGTGCAAGGATCAGCAGGGGGTTCCTCTCCCCACCCTGCAGCACTCGCCAGGAGGACACTGGGACCACGCAGCCCATGGGGGACGCTTGCCATGTGGCTCTGCCATTCAGCCTGCTGCAGCTGGGCTGGCACACACATTTCCCCAGGGAGAAGCAGATACGACCAGAAGGGTTTTTTTCCAAAGCAGATACCTGGTGACACCCTTGGGGCACAAAACCCCATAGCGTTGGTGATTCTCCATGACTCTGAGCTTCCCGGGGCTGCCACAGTGGCTCACAGGATGCTGCAGGGTCTCCATCTGCGGCTTCAGAGCCCTCCTGCTCATCAGACACGCACAGCCCCTGTGGCTCCTCGCCCAGGACTGCGCTCTTTCATCTCATGTCTGGATTTTGGGCTCACAGCAGCCTGGATACACTTTGTGCCGAAAGGGATCTGATCACATTAGGCGGTCCTCACCAGAGCAGACAGGGTCCTCACCTCCCTGGCTCTGACTCTTGCAGGGATTTGAAGAAAGTGGAAGGGAGAAAAAGGGAACTTTTAACATAAAACATCTGGCATGTCATTCCACTTTAGACACTAGAATGGGAGAGAAATGTATCCTGTGGGTGGAAGGGAGGAAAGGAGAGCTCCCTGGATATATCTAGCGATGGGCACAGGACTGGATGGACGTGGTCTCCACGGCGCTCTGCTCCCATGTCCCCACCAAGCTCGAAGGGCCTTGAGGGGATGTGCTCAGAGCCATGGCATAGGGATGCTCTGCGCTCTGCTGACCCTGGAGCTTCTGCTGTCTGAAGGCATTTGCTGTCCCCAGACCTCGGGACGGAGCAGAGCACAGACCACGAGCAAGGTCCTTGGGGTCCCTTCCAACCCAGGCCATCCTATGATTTTATGAAGGTCCCGTGTTTTCTTTGGGAGAAGGGAACTCAGCATCCAGAGCAGGAGGGAGTGGGGAGAGCATGGTGGGGCCAGCAGGCTGCAGGAGGGTGTCGGAGAGCAAACCATGCCGGGATGGAGCTGTGAGTTTCTTGGGAGCTGCTCAAGCTGGCAGCAAAGCAGGCTCAGATGGACTCAAACATCGTTTCCACCTGGTCTGAGCGCCGTCCAGGAGAGGCAGCGCTGAGCGGAGCTGAGATCAGAGCCTTGCAGTGACCCAGACTAATGCTCCCTTTTATCACCCAGCTTTAAACACACGCTTTTATGATGTGCAAGAAAGGGGCATATGGTTCTCTAATTAACTCGAGAGTGCTGAGTTGTGAAGTGTTGCGAGGAAAAGCAGCTACAGCAGAGATGGCAGCAGCGATGGCAGCCCCAGCTGCCAAGCATCCTGTGGAGAAGTGCCTGCACCGGGGGCACCTGGAGAAGCTTGGGCAGCCATTCCTTGCGCAACATATTTGCAAGATATCTTTTCAATATCTGCAAAATATTTGAAAGATTTGAGGGAATCCACCCAAAACCTGACAAATGTTATGGTCATGCCGTGGCTGCTCTCACATGGGGGAAGCTCATGGTGTGTTTGGGTTTGCTTTGTGCTCCTTTTGCCGGGCTTTGCTCTCTGTGCAGGCAGGGCATGCTCTGTGCATCCCACTGGGCTGATGCGTGGCAGCGGCAGTTTGCGGCACTGCCACCTGCACAGAGCCATACAGAGACCTCCGGGACTGGGGACACCTGCAGCACATCCCACATTCCCCACAGTTCCGCTGTTTTACGTGGAAGCAGAAATCCTGTGTTTTCTATCCTTGAACTCAAAACAAAATCTTGAAATGTTTGATGTGGGAGTGAAATGCCTCTTGTGCTCTGAAGCATGGTGGCTGGCTTTGCTGTATTTGCTCCGCCACAACATATCAACCCATTCCCTGATAGAATGAAACATTCCGAAAAATTCACTTTGAAATGTGAAATATTGCTTCAGTATTTTTTTGTCTGAAGCCTCTTCACTGTGAGGCAACATTCTGCAGTTGAAAAGTATTAATTAATTTGAAATATTAGCCACGTGCTAGCTACAAGTGACATCTTAATTCTTACTTGGCTTAGAGAAGCCGATGCGTTGCTGTAGGCAACTGGATCTGGTGAGGGAGCAGGGGTGGACTGGAGAGCTCCATCCATGCATGCCCTCGAGGCAAGCAGCCGCTGGCTGTGGGAAGCAGCTGCTGGGGACCAGGAAACGCAGGCAGAGACACACTGCTGGTGGCAGAAGGGACAGTGCATGTCCTGACGCTGTCCTGAGAGTAAATGAGACACCGACAGCGCGTGCCATGTTGCTGGGAGCGTGGGACCTGGGGGATGGAGCCCCCATTGCCCAAAGGGAAATGGATGCAGTGGTGGCCATGACCATGCGGACAATGCGGTGACAACGTGGTGGTTTTATCCAACAGTGCAGAGCTCCGGCCCTACAGAAATGCCGCAAACACCCGGGGCTGCCCATGGACCTTGGCAAGGACCAGGGACAGCCTGAGCCCCAAGGGCAGAGGTGAGGAGCAGGACCCCTGCCCTCATCCCTCTGCTGTGGTCTGTGCTGGGGGGCACAGCCCCATGTCCCCTCCGTCCCCCCCTTCCCCAAGGTCTCACTGCTCTCCCGGCTCCTCTCGCGTCCTCATCTGACTCCTGTTGGCCAGCCTGCCGGGAGGAAACAGCGTGCACTGGTGGCGGGCCAGGGCTGTGCTGCGCTGCAGCTTGCTGCCAGACTGCAGGGCTGGCGGCCCCGCGGCCCTGGGCTGTGCTGGGGGCAGCTGCCACGGCCAGGCCGAGCCCCAGGGCTCCAGGACTCACGGTACAGGGCTGCTCGGGAGGGGAGCTGACTCCCACCGGCAGAGAGCCCGTGGGAAAGCAAGAGCTGCAGCTGGGCTTGATGGAAGCAATTTCGTCAAACAGCCCCAAAATGTGTGCTGTGCAAGGCCACCCCACCTGCCTCCCCAGGCAGAGCAGTGGGATTGTGGCTGCCCCCCAGCAGGAGGGGAAGGGCAGGTGGGGCCCATGGGGCAGGGTGAGACCCAGCGGGGATCAGTTTCTGCTTGGGATGAGGGGCGAAGAACAGCACCGGAGCCAGGAGCATGGGCTCGAGGTGGCCCTGGACGCTGGGAGAGGTGCAAGAGGGCATGCCAGGGGGCCCTGGCTGTGCTGGGGTGACATGTCTCCGAAGCTGCCAGGTCTCCCCATGCATCCTCTGCCCCAGCTCTTTGTCTCAGCCCTGTTCTTCCAGCCCCATCCCAGCTCACACAGGAACTTCTGGGCTCGCTGCGGTGTCACCAACCCAGGGCGTTGGCATCGCCTCTTCAGTCACTGCTCTGCAGCACTGGGCCACCCATCCCTCCTCATCCCTCCACAGAGCTCTCTTTTCCTGTGATTTCAACCCCAGGTTCCTGCACCGCCCTTGGTGCCCTAAATCTCTCCTGTACTGATGTTCCTTTTGCTCCTGTGGACACCCCAATCCACCAGCCATATCCCCTCGCTCCAGGTCATGCCAGCGGGCTGCTGGCTCCCCCAGCTATCCCTGCTCCAGCTCAGGCACCTTCTTGGTCCATCCCCAGTCCTCTCCTGCCCCACGCCTGCAGAGCATCCCGTGGGAACACAGACCCACAGCCTCCAGCACTTCTCCAGGTTTCCACCCACCATCAAGCCCCACACTTACTTCTGCAGTGGCTTGGGCAGAGCCACCAGCCCACGCCTCCTCTGGAAAGGACATTGAAGGGAGATATCTGTCATTTCACAGATCATGAAATGCCAGCGAGCAGGGCTGGAGATTGCTGTTGGGACCTTGGTGGCATTTTGGCACAGGATGTCCTCATGGCTTGCTGGTCTCTGCTGGGTGACATCAGGACGGAACATGTCTCAGGGATCTCACGAGGAGCTGCCACTCCCTGCAGGGCACTCTCTGGGCAAGAACACCTCTAGGCACTGCTGCCCTGTGCCCACAGCCCCACCAGCACCTGCTCCTCTTGTCATCCCCATCTCCTGGAGTCACGTGGCGGTGCAGACTCAGATTTCACAGTGCTGGAAGGACAATGTTCAATCCTTCTGGGTGCAAGGAAAAGCTGCTGGCATAAAACTTACAGCCTGAAAAGCAGAACATGAGAAACCAAACCCAGCGTGTGCTTTTCTTCCTTTTTTCCTTCCTTCCCCTCTCTCCCCCCCTCTTTTTAATAAGCCTTAATTTGAAGCTCTGCTCGTGATTCCTGGGCTCTGAGTCATGCTGGGGATTATCATTGCTCTGGGAGCTGTGGACTGGCACTTGCGGGGTGCGCAGGGGAGGTGGCCCAGCCCTGCCTGCTGCACGGCTCCTCGGCACTGCACGGCTCCGGCTGCGAGGGGATGGAGCTCCGCCGCCTCTTCCTCAGGGCCCCTCCATGCTGCAGACACAAACCGGAGTGCGTCAGTGTCCAAAGTTCATGTTCTGGCGGGTTACATCGCTGTGCTCAGTTGCCCACAGCTCTCTCCTCCTGGGCTGAGATTTTCCAGCCCTGGTCTGTGCACAAAGGCGGATTGAAGGCATGGCTCTTTCAAAATGATTTGGCCATGTTGGAGTGTGAGGGCAGGAAAAAGCAATATCTCTGCAATAAACATGTCCTTTTTTCTTGCAAGAATACAAAACAATCTTCCAATTTTTAGGCAGCTCTACTGGGGGTCAGAGCTGACATCTGGCAGGGAATCAGTCCCAGCCGAGAACAACGGCGGAGCCTTCCAGTAAACACTGCGTTTCAGTTGCTGAAAGCTATATCCACCCAGCACAGCACGCCCTGCGGCGATGGTACCTTGTAATCAACACTTGGAAAGCTCACAGGCAGCCAAGGAAGGATGAAAACAGCCCCTTGAAGGTCTGAGCAAACGTCCCCTGCACACAGGCTACGGCGTGGGGCGAGCGCCGTGGCCTGGAGTTACCCATCGGCAGCAGATGTTCAGCTGCCCTTGAGAAGGACAATGTGAATGGGATGTATGGAGCCAGGACCACTAAATCCCTCCTTGGCCAGCTTCGGGTTGTAACAGCTCCATGATGCATCACTGAAGGCTTCCCAGAACTACATAAATACCAAAGAGAATTTGATATAAATCATAGAAGGATTTAGGTTGGGAGGGACGCCTGGAGGTCCCAGCCCAGCCCCTGTGCGAGCAGAGCTAGCTGCAGGGCCGGGTCAGGATGCTTGGCCCACGAACACGGCCAAGGATGGAGATCCCACCAACTCTACAGGTTGTGTCCCAGGGCTGCACAGCTCCCAGCACAACCTGAGCCATGTAGGTGTCCGTGAGTCCATGCAAGGAGAGCTACAGGGGATGGAGGAGGAGATGGTGAGGAGGAGAGGCAAAGCCTGCAGAGGAGGCACCACCACTGGCATCGCCTGGTTGGCCAAAACCAGGGGCCTGGGTGGTGCCTAACCTGAGCGGTGGGGATGGTGCCTCCCCTTCTCCTCTCTCCCCGTGGCAGACACCAGTGCTGCAGCCAACGTTGGCCAATGTTCCCAAGGGACCTCAGGGTCTCTCCATGGTCATGGGTCGTTTCTCTCGGCCAAGCCAAGGGTGAGCATCCCACCACTGCACGTGGCTGCAGCCAGCCCCGAGCCCGCTGAGCAGGACCCCGTGCTGGCAGGATCTCTCCATACTGAGCACGGGAAGTGAGCTCATGGAAAGCTGGGGCCGAGTGGGTGCAGCTGGGCTCCCAGAGCCCCCTTAGTTACTCAGTCAGACTGAACACACACATCATGGATTTTCTAGAAGCCCCCAGGGAGCAGCTGTCCGAGCCTCAGCAGCCCTGGGACAGTGCTGGCTGTGCTTTTTGTGCTTTGAGAAACGCCCGCATACCGAAGAGCATGGGGAGTAGCTGGGAACATGGAGATCCTGCCTACAGCACACCCCAAAATGTGGCTCTGCTGAAATGTGCCTCACACTGCTCCAGGGTGGGGACTGATTTCTGCACCATGCTTGAAGCAGCCAGCAGTGCTTGGGAATGACACTGGTGTGTTAAGAGTAGCCAGGTCTCAACGCATGGCTTTGGTGAAGGGTTCCTGGTGGCTCTGAGCAAGGAACAAACCCGAATATTTGCTTACCCAAAATAAGACTGAGCAGAGCTGGTTTGACTCCCAGGTTCTACAGAGCCCCATCCAGCCTCACAACCTGCCTGCCCATGTGCCGAGGTGGCAAACCTACAGAGGGCTGCCTTTCAGGTCCAGGTGGGGGTGATAACTTGTTAGCTGGCAATTAAGAACTGGTGAAGCAAGGCAGAAAAGTATAAGGATGCTTGGCCACAGGAAGAGGTTGTTTCCCTGTCCTTTGCCGCTTTAGATGAACACTGTGCTGCCTGGAAGACGTGGTGGTTGAACAAGAGGCACTTGCTCAGCAGAGGGATGGGCAGGAGAAACGAAAATGTCAGCCTACACGGTGTCAGGCAGCACCCAGCACAGGCATTGGCCTCAGCTTCCCCAAGGCTGTGACAGATGCTATTCAAGGTGATGCTGTTTGGACCTGAGCACCAGCAAGGACAGCTGCATCCCCAGCCTCCCCCCTCTCTGTGCCCTTTGGGAACATCTTGGAGCAAAGCCAGTTTGCCAGACCCAACTTCAGAGTGGGTACGGTGGAAAATCATGGTCCTTGCTGCCCACAACTGATGGCCCTCTACCATGGGGGGAGGGACCCTTGGTCCCCCAGGCTGTGCAGCATTCTGTGCTCCTCCCTCAGCACCCAGTCAGCGCAGAGCAGATCTTCCCATGGGTGTTGCCTTGAGCTTTTTGGGATATTCCCAGCGGCAAATACATTTCTGGTTCAGACTGGGGAAAATGTCTGACCCAGGAGGGCAGGTCCCCATCCCTGCAGGGTTTGCAGCATTGGCCAGACACCTCGGGGGCCCCTTCCCTGCATGCCCCTCGTACATAACTTTCCTTTGAGCTATGCATCCGCACAGGCACCGTGAAGCCGTGTCCCACCCGCCCGTGCCTCGCAGCGAGCGCCGTTTCCCAGGACAACGCCACAAACAGCGGCGCCGGATGCAGCTCCCGCGGGGCAGGTGCAGGGCTGCTCCGTAGCTATGGCAAAGGTGTGTTTACGGTGGTGTTTGGTGTGCTGGTGCTAGCCCTGGGAAAGCCGGTGTGTGTGTGTGTGTGTGTGTGTGTGTGTGTGTGCAGCAGGGCAAGGCTCTTTGGGGTGCCCATGGGGAGGGTACCCACAATGGGGAGCAGCTGCTGGGGCACCCCGGTGCCATCGCTCACCACTCCAAGTGGGTTTTCTCACCCAGATATTGCACTATACAGCAAACTGCATCTCTTCCACTTGGGCCCCTTGCTTTCTGCCTTCCCTTTGCTCATCGGAGCGTACCCAGGACCGTGCCTTCCCAGCGCCAGCCAGATTGCACAGCTTTTCCCTGACACTTTACATGCTCCAGTGAAGGCTCCCAGCCCTTTCCCTGCGGGCAGCTCACGGACCTCTCAGCTCCATCCTGGCCAAATTGCAAAGGGCTTGGATCCCAGTCCCCAGTGTGAGTGCCAGGGGCGGGAAAAGCTTGCCTTGTGTCTATTCTTTCGAGGTACAAAACACGCTTTCAAAAGTCAGAGCCGTTTCACTGGCAAGCGATGGGAGCTGCTGGAGATGTCCAGCTGCGCCAGTTACGATTCCCAGTGCAGCCACATTCCCAGCCCCACTCCCTGCATGTTTTGCAGATGCACGCACCAACGATGTGTCCTCCAGACCCCCACCAGCATCACCCAGGTCTGCATGCCCACGGCCATGCTGCTGCAAAGCTGTTGGTCCCTGTGTCCCTCTGCTCCTGGATTGCTGCTCTGGCTGGAGCACGGAGCTCGTGTTCAACAATCACACGTGGTTTTGTGCAGCACTACAACACTGAGCACGGAGTTCAGCTGAGCTGGGCCAGCTGCCCCCCCCCACATCGTGGGCTGCTCCATGCCCCCAGCACCACAGCCTGGAGCCTGGCATGAGCGTGGAGCTGAATGCAGCACCATTGGCTCCTGCATGGTCCTGTGGGGCAGAGCAGCGCCCAGCTGTTGGATTATCAGTGCATCCCCAAAACAAAGTTGGGGCTGAGCTCACGCAGGTGTCTGTGCCCCCGAGGGCAGTGAGGGCTCAGCTCGCACGTCTTCAAGCAGATGTCTGGCTTTGGGACCTCTGGTGGGTGGTGATGATCGGGATGGGTTTGCCAAAAATTTCTGCTCCCTGAGGCTGCTCATTTGCACAGCGCATGGCGCTGGAGTCAGACCCACGGGAAGAGGTGCAGGGGGGGCATTTCCCTGCACTGCCCCCAGGCTTGCTGTGAGAACCTCGGGGTGCTCAGGCACGGATTTGGGATTGCAGCCGCCCGAATGTGGGGGCGGGCGGCTGGGGGAGGTGTCGGTATGGGTGCAGGAGGGGCGCGCCCAGAGTGGGGGGATCGGGCTGGGACTGGGAAATGCAGTTTTGCAGCTCGGCTGCACGATGGGTGATTGACCCCCGCGGCAGCGCCTAGGGGACGCGGTGGCTGTCACCAAAGGGGCCACGGAGCGAGCGCGGCGTGTCCCCAGGACAGTCAGTGCTGGGGAGGGAGCCGGGCCGCGCTCCCCCCGGCCGGCGGGCGCGGGTCGGGTGCGCGGCTCCCGGCGCTGTCCCCGCGCTGAGCACCGCGCGGCTGCCACCTAACGGCCACCGCGGG
>WBMW01002604.1:172106-182704 GCA_013396635.1 Penelope pileata
GTGGGGCTGTCCCCACCCACCCCTCGTGCTGTCCCCAGCTGAGCCCCAGGCGTGACCTTACGGGTAGCTTGGAGCCCCATGGCTCACGGTGTCTGTGTTTCTCCCCAGGAGCAGGAGCCTTCGCAGGAATCCCAGGTGAGTGCCCCCTCTCTCGCTCCCATCCTTCTCTTCCTTCCCAAGCTTCTCCATCGCCGCAGTGGCCTCCCCACACCAGGAGGTGCTCAGGGACTTCCCAAGCCATGGCTGGGACCCGGGGTGCCACGGGCACCCCGCTCTGCAAGGTCTGGTGGCAGTGTGGGCGCGGGCTCCAGGTGAGCATCTGCTGTTGGCTTTGCAGGACTGGGAGGCTTTGGAGGCCAGCAGCCCGGTGTCCCTCTGGGGTATCCCATCAAAGCTCCCAAGCTCCCAGGTAAGCGGCCACAGCCAGCAGGGTGCGGGTGCCAGGCGTGCCCTGGGGATGTGTGCTGGGCCAGGCCCGCCCCGGCCGCTCCCACACCCCTGCCAGGCACATCCTTCCAGGGACCCTCTGCTTTGTGTGGCTCCTGGGGGCGGGGGCTGCGCTGGGCATCACCAGACGCTCACCCCGGCTGAGTGTCCCTCCTTGGGGACCCCTCACCAAGGCCCCCACCTGCAGGCTGGCAGTGGGGACAGAGCATGAGGCAGTCTCCCTCCTCACTGCCCACAGAGACGATGCTCAGCCCCGGCCCAGGGGTGCTCAGCACCTCTCTCCCAACCCACGCTGTTCTGGTGCCATCTGTCACCCACCCCTGTGCCGAGTGCTTGCCCACCCATCCCAGGCAGGGACAGCTGCAGGCTTGGGGCCGGGTGGCACTGCCTTCCCAGGGCCGCCAGCAGCTGGCAGTGACAGATGGGAGACAGACCCTGCCGGGGTGCAGGACCGGGACAGGGTCCCCAGGCACTGTCCTGGGGTGCAGCACACCCCGTGGCGTGCATCCCTCCCGCCACGGCTGCCAGCGCCGGCAGCTTCCCCCAGCAGGGCCCTCGGCCGCACGGCGGCAGGAATACTTGGCCAGCGCCCACTTCCTCCCGCAGAGGCTCGTTCTGCTCGTTAGGGAGACCCAGCCCCGCAGAGATCGGATGCCGTCTGGCCGCCCGGCCCCAGACTGCCTTTCATGGGGTGCCTGCTGCGGGCACCTGGCCATGTCCTGGCGGCCCCACCAGTGGCCCGCAGCCCAGACAGGGCTGACCCACTTTCTGGGGAGCAGCCGAGGCTTCGAAGAGGGAGCCCCATGGCAGCGAGCAGCCGCCATGTCCCCATTGCTCCCTTGGGGACCCTGTCCGTGTGGCTGCGTGGTGGCCATGCTGGTGCCACCCCTTGCAGTAGGAAGGTGGTTTTGCCCTCTGGTGTGTTTTTGGGTGCTGGGTGCACCCCAGTCCTGCTTGGCGTCCCATCTTGTGACCCCCAGCAGCCTGGGGCTGGGCTGGGCTGGCTGTCACAGCTGTCACAGCTCAGCTGCAGCAGGGCGGTACAGCGGGAGCTGCTGACATGTGCGATACGTCCCCACGGACCATCCCCACACTGTGCAGGAGCTGGCAAGCACAGGGCAGGAGGGGCGAGGGGGCAGCACTGGAAATAACGTTTTCAGAGGAAAGTTTCCTTTTTTGGTGCACTGTTCCAAATGCCTCATCCTGCTCTGGGCTGTCCCAGCTCAGGAGGGACCCCAGGGTCCCCCACTCACAGGGGTGGGGGCTGCTCTGTGGCTGAAATCAGGGTCCCATCTGATGCCATAGGGATGGAGCTGTGCCTGGCCACACTGAGGTGGCCTCAAGTCTGTGAAAATGGCTTTCCATGACAGCATCAGTGATGCTGGTGGTGCAGGCTGGGTGTGTGCCAGCCAGAGGGGTGGGCACAGGGGAACTGGGCTGGGGCCCGCAGAAACCCTTGGTGCCACCTCCATGTGTCACCCGGTGTCAGGCAGCCATGGGGTGAGCGATGCAGCGCTGCCACTGGGTGTCTATGGGGACCCTGTGCATGGCTCATGGCCACCACCTGCACAGTGCTCGCAGCATCGCGAGGCATTTGGTGGGAACAGGGGCAAGCAGGAAGATCTGGAGCACAGATGTCATGGGAGGGGACGCTGGAGGGGTGCTGTGTCACCAGGAGAACCCCCGTGGTGTGCAGCCCCCGGTGCCACCAGCAGGGATGTGGGAAACTGTCACCACTCTTTGGGCCGTGGCCATTGCCCCATTGAGTGCCGGGCATCCCCACGCCGTGCTGTGTGATGGGACCTTGCTCTTTCACATGGAGCATCTTCCTGGCCGCGATGTTCCTTCTTGTAATCCCCCCCGTCCCTCCTCGCTGACCTCCCACCGAGGTCACGTTTCAGCGAAGGCTCCCAAGCCCTGATTCCATTTAAAGTTGCGCGTTGTTGGGTACGGCTCTCGCTGAGGGGCTCTTGGGGGCCACTGCCACTGCGGAGTCATGGGAGGCTCCAGCTCTGTGCCACGGCGCTTGGCATGGGGCCGGCTGCGGAGCTGCAGTGGAGAGGGGCACCTCCGGGAGGCCCCATCAAAAGGGTTTTGAGGTTTGGGGTTGCACCCCAAAAAGGATTGGCCCAGCTTGAAGGAGCCCCAGTGCCGAGGGCTGGTGGTGCAAAGAGCCAAAGAGGGGCTACACCGCGGGGCAGAGCGGGCACGGCCACCGGCAGCCGGGCGCTAACAGCCGCCTTCTCTCCTCTCCAGGTGGCTTTAGATCACCCTACATCAATGGTAAGCTGCCCTGTGATGGCTGCTCGCAGCTCCACGGTCGTAGCTCCTCGCGGACCCGCGCTGTGCAAGGGGCACCTGTCCCTGGGCAAAGCCACCTGTGCCATTTGGGAGCGGGGACCTCCTGGCATCCCGCAGTGGCACCTCCAGCCTGGGGCTGGCCCCAGCGCGTCCTCAGCTGCGGGGCTGGAGCTGCTTTGTCTGCCTTGCCCCATCCCAATGGGCAGCTCCTGACCTCGCTGCGCTCTCTTTGCGCTTGCAGGCATTGGAGCTGGCCCGCTAGGAGTGGGGATTGTTCCTGGGAAGGCCGGGTACCCCACGGCCACAGGTATGGCACTGCCAGGGGTGTGGCAGGGACCCACGGGCCACACAGGGGGAGCAGGGACCCCCTTAGATTCATTGGTCCTCAGATGGGATGCTTGGCACTGCCTGGTGGCCCCAGGGTGGCCAGCGAGGGGCTGTGTCACGTCCCTAAGAAGCAGGGGCAGCCACACCTGTCCCTGGGATTGGGGACATCCCCATGCCCTCAGCATCTCCTCCTGTGCTTCCCCAGGAGTCGGAGCTCAGGCGGCGGCAGCGAAAGCGGCAGCTAAATATGGTGAGTCCCTGCCCCTGGGCACAAACGGGACCCACATCCCCACTGTCCCCCTCCCAGGCCCGGGGCACATCCCCGAGCTGACATCCCCTTCTCCCCGCAGGAGCTGGTGTCCTGCCCGGGGCCGGAGTCCTGCCCGGAGTCGGCGCCATCCCGGGGGTGGGCGGAGTGGTGCCCGGCGTCGGCGTGGTGCCCGGAGTCGGAGGTGAGGCTGGGCTCAGCCCCGGGGCGCGGGGGCGATGTTCCCGTGCCCCGCTCCCTGACCCTCTCCTGTCCCCCGGCAGTGGGAGGGCCGGCGGCGGCGGCGGCGGCGGCGGCGAAGGCAGCGGCGAAGGCCGGTGCGTACGATGAGCGAGCTGCGGGCAGCGCCGTGCGGCCTCGTGAGGGGCGATGCTTTGGGGGGGTTCTCCCAGCCCCGACCCCGCGTGCCTCCAAGCTGGGGCTGCAAACCCCCCCCCCTCCCCTCCCTCCTCCAGGGCTGCAGAGGGGCTGCACCCTTCCTGCAGCACAGCCGCGGGGTGGGGATGGGGCAGGGGGCACTGCCGGGTGCGGAGCGGCCGGGAGCCACGGCTCAGCGCGGCAGCGGAGCGATGCACTGTGCTCTGCCCCCGCTGGTGCAGGAAGCCGCTTTCTCAGGAACAAACCCGCGCTCACTGGAGCATCCAGCGGAAATGCATCAGCCCCGGCAACAGCTGGGATTTATAAGCCCGTCCTCGGGGGACCTCGGGGTCCCGCCAGCTGCTGCCAGCTCCCAGCGGCCTGTAGGGTGGGAGCTGGGGGTCCCCTGCCCGGGTGCTTGCACACTGCGGGGCAAGGACTGCGGGGCTCCCAGAGCAGCACAGCAGCGGCGTGCATCTCCCCACAGCGGGGTGCGCGGTCCCAGGATGCCCTCCCCATGCCCCACGCTGGGGAGTGCATCTGCCCCTACTGCGGGGCATCCCCAGGGGATGTGCACGGGGCCACCACCTCTGGGAGCCCCAGCCTCTAGCTTTGCCTGGGGGATCTGTCACCCCGGGCCCTCCCGTGCCACCAGAGGACACTGTGCCCCTGTCATAGAAGCATTTTGGGGTGCTCTGACCGCTCTGCTTCCCTCCAGGTGCCGGGGTGCTGCCCGGGGTTGGTGGTGTCCCAGGCCTTGTGCCTGGTGTCGGCGGCGTGCCCGGCTTGGTTCCTGGCGTCGGAGGTGTCCCTGGGGTGGCAGGTGACTGTCCTCACAAGTGCTGTCCCTGCTGCAGTCAGTGCAGGGCAGGTGGCTCAGGGCCCCTCTCTCTTGTCCCCAGGAGTCGGAACACCAGCAGCAGCAGCAGCAGCAGCAGCAAAGGCAGCTAAGTATGGTGAGCACTGCGTCCTGCAGGAGCCCCCCAGCCACCCTGTCACTCTGGGTACCCCTCCCAAGCCCTACCGTGGGACATGGGGTGCCTCCAGGCAGGGGGGTCTGCACCTGAAATCTCTCCCAATGGATTCTCACAGGGAGGCATCTGGGGAGAGGATGTGCCCCGCCGGAGTCCCTGCTGCTCTGTCCCCAGGGCTCTGTCCCTCCCTGGGGTTTCTGCAGGCTGGTGCTCCGTGGGGGTGAATGGATGAGAGCAAATTGTCTTTGTTTGGTTCTTGTCTGAATTCTTGAGTTTTGTGCCCAAAAGCCGTCCCTGGTGGGATCTGGCAGTCACATCAGAGTTGGTCCAGGGAGAGAGCAGTCGCCATTGGGCACTGCCACCCCCACCTCCAGGCGCAGTGAGGCTGAGCCTGGGCAGGGAGAGGAGGCGCAGCTGAGGGATAAACCATTGCTGGCCATTCCGCTGTGTTCTGCATCATGCAGAGGAAAGAAGCAATAAGTAGATGGGATTTAGGGAGAAACTTGGCAATGAAATGTTCACCAGTGTGTGGGAGCACCCCATGCAGACAGCTCCCCCAGCACTCGTGCCTTCCACAAGAAGTGACCTGACACCTGTTCCTGTGGCACAAGTGAGGGTGAAGGCTGTGGCTGCTCTGTGCAGTTTCCACTTCTGAGCCCCCAGCCCTTCCAGGTGGCTAATGGGGGCCACCAGCCACATCTCCATGCTGTTTGGCTGCAAGGCTTCATCTCCTCACGAGCGTCATCTGGAGCCCGCATGGCATGGCCCCTGTGCCAGTGACTTCCTACACCCTTGAATGACGCCAGACCAGGCTTGTCTCCAAGTGCCCACTGGGATGAGGCAGGGGGACACAATGGCAAGAGCAGCTCTACCTCCGTGTTACCTATCTCAGCCAACCTTTCTCTCTCGCTGCCTGCAGGAGCTGGTGTCGGTGTTCCCGGTGTCGGTGTTCCCGGTGTCGGTGTTCCTGGTGTCGGTGTTCCTGGTGTCGGTGTTCCCGGTGTCGGTGTTCCCGGTGTTGGTGTTCCTGGTGTTGGCGTTCCCGGTGTTGGCATTGGAGGTGTTCCTGGTGTTCCTGGTGTGCCCGGTGTGCCCGGTGTACCTGGTGTGGCTGGCGTTCCCGGCGTGGTGCCCGGTGTTGGAGGTGAGCAGATAGGCTGGCACACAAGGACAACATGGTGCTGGCCTTGCCAGTCGCCCTGACACCTTCTCTTCTGTCCCTGCAGTGGGTGGCCCAGCAGCTGCTGCTGCGGCGAAGGCTGCAGCAAAAGCAGCTGCATTTGGTGAGACCTTCATCCTTCACTCTGGGGGGAGGAATGCAGGGATGGCTGGATGGATGGAGGAATGGACAGAGGGATGGGTGGAGGAACGGAGGAAGGAATGCTTACAAATGGCCAGGGCAGGGACCTTGGATGCATCCCTGAACCTCTCCGCAGGAGCAGGGCGTGTACCTGGGGTCGGTGTGCCGGGGGTTGGTGTGCCTGGGGTCGGTGTACCAGGAGTTGGTGTGCCCGGAGTAGGAGTACCTGGTGTTGGTGTTCCTGGAGTCGGTGTTCCTGGAGTCGGTGTTCCTGGAGTTGGTGTTCCTGGGATTGGTGTACCTGGGGTTGGTGTTCCTGGAGTTGGTGTTCCTGGAGTCGGCGTGCCCGGTCTGGTGCCCGGTGAGATGGTCTCTAAGGGATGCTCAGGGATGTCTGAAGTGGTGCTGGCTGATAGATGCTGGCATGGCCACCTCGGGCCGTTGCTGCCCTTCATGCTCCACCTTTCTCCCAGGAGCTGGACCGGCCGCCGCCGCTGCTGCCAAAGCAGCTGCTAAAGCAGCCAAGTATGGTAAGATGGACTCACTCCACATTTATTCCATAGATTCTGCCTCCTGATGCCTCCCCACCCTGCGCTGCTTCCCTGATCAGGGCTGAGGCTATGAACTGCATGGGGTCCCAACGGGTTGGGTCGAGGGATAAGCTTTCTGCAGAGCTGTGCATGGGATGAGCTCCTGGCTGTGTCAGGGAATGCTCTCCAGAGAGCTGAACTGCATGGAGGCTCCTAGGTTCACCATCCATACAGCTTCTCATACGTTTGTCCTCCTACCTCCATTCTACCCACCCAGTCCATCCACCATCCATCCATTCACTCCACATTTCCATTCATCCATCCACTCAACCACATCTCCATCCATTTGCTCCACTGTCCATCCACCCATCCGTGCACCTCACTATCCATCCATCCATGCAGCCACTCCACCATCCATGCATCTCTCCACATCCATTCATCCATCCACCCACCCAATTCTCTTTCATCCATCCAGCCATCCATTTGCTTCACCGTCCGTCTGCCCACCCACCCATCTATCCATCCACTTACACATCCATCCACCTCAATATCCATCCATTCATGCATCCACTCCACCATTCATCCATGCCTCCATCCCACTATCCACCCACCCATCCTTCTATCCATCCATCCACACCTCCATCCATCCATTAATCCACACCTCCCTCCCTCCATCCACTCCAGCAGCCACCCATCCATCTCTCCACCCATCCATCCCTCCACCCATCCACCCACCCACCCATCTGTACACCCATCCCAGCCTGCCATGCCCCTATTTCATTCACCGTCTCTTTCCTCAAGCTGGACCGTAACCCTTCTCTCTCTCTTCTTGCGGAGCAGGTGGTGTGGCTCCTGGCGTGGGTGGCCTTGTTCCTGGTGTAGGTGCTCTGGCTCCCGGTGTAGGTGCTCTGGCTCCTGGTGTAGGTGGCCTTGTTCCTGGTGTAGGTGCTCTGGCTCCCGGTGTTGGAGGAGTCCCAGGTGAGGCAGGTGGTGGTGGCATCACAGCTGGTTGAGGGACAGGTCTGGGGCAGAGTGGGCGTGAAGGGCATCCTGGTGGCTTCCATCAGCTTGGGGCCACCTGTTGGTGGGTGGCCACAGTGGCAGGGGTGAGCTTTGCCCAGCATTGCCTGGGGGTCCCTGGGAGGACCCCTGGGGATGCTGACCCTTGTCTTGCTGTCCCAGGAGCTCCAGCAGCAGCCGCGAAAGCAGCAGCCAAGGCAGCCAAATTCGGTGAGCTGGGCACATCTCCACGTGGGTGAGCGGGTGCTGGCATGGGCATTGCCCTGGCCCCACGCAGCCCCAGGCTGTGTCCTCAGCCCCTGTCCCCGCAGGTGCTGGTGTCGGCGGGGTGCCAGGTGCCGTGCCCGGCGCTCCCGGTGTGCCAGGAGTGACGCCCGGTGTCGGCATTGTCCCTGGCTTGGTGCCAGGTGTGGGTGTGCCCGGTGCTGGCGTTCTCCCCGGGGCAGGTGAGGGCATCACATCCCCACCTGTGGGTGCGGGATGGGGGGTGTGAGGGTGCCCGTCCTAACCGCCGTGCCCTCGTTTGCTTTGCAGGCATCCCCCAGGTCGGGGTGCAGCCTGGTGCTAAACCTCCCAAATTTGGTACGTATCGCTGCCACCCATCCCTGGCCTGCTCTCCCTTGGGCACCTGGTGTTGATGTTGGGGTGCTGACCTCACGGGTCAGGGCCATTGCTGTGGGGTCACTGTTCCCCCCAGTGATGGCTGGGGGCACCCACTCTCACTGCCTCTCTCCCGCAGGCGTGCCCGGTGCTGGGATCCCCGGGGTTGGTGGCCTCCCAGGTAGGTGCTGCAGGGGTGGATGCTCCCCCAGGGCTGTCCAGCTGGCTGCTGTGGGGCTGGGCAGGGTGTGGGTCGGACTCAGGTCTGGCACTGGAGCAGCGATGCCCCAAGCAGATCCCTCTGCCACGTGTGCCAGGAGCAAGTTGGCTATAAGTTGCACCAGGGAAAATTTAGATTAGATATAAGGAAAAGCTTTTTCTCTCAAAGAGTGGTCAGGCACTGGAATGCCCTGCCTAGGGAGGTGGTGGAGTCACCGTCCCTAGTGCTGTTCAAGAAGCATCTGGATGAGGTGCTAAGGGATATGGTTTAGTAGCTTAGTGGGTAATGATGGTGATAGGACGACAGTTGGACTAGATATCTTGTAGGTCCTTTCCAACCTAGTGTTTCTATGATTCTATGATTCTATAAGTGGCACTGCCATGCCTGATGTCCCCAGTCCCCATCTCCCACCCTGGCCCCAAGCAGGCTTCCCCCGAGCTCAGCTCCCATAGCCCCACTGTCAGTCCCCGGGGCCACTTGTGGGTGCTCACCTGAGCTTTCCATCACAGGTGGCCTTGGGGTTGGTGGTCTCGGAGTTGGTGGCCTTGGTAAGTGGTGCTGGTGGGCTCAGCGTTGGGGTCTCAGGGATGGAGAGGTCTGTGTGTTGTGCCCAAAGAGAAAGGGCATTCTGGGGACGCGGGGCCATGTCTGTCCCTCCCAGCTGTGTCCCTGCTTTCCCATGGTGTGTCCCCACCTCACACTGTCACCATGCCCTGTCTGTGCCTGCCACCTGCCATGGGGTGCAGTGGGAAAGGGGTGGCCACCACCGAGCAGTTGCTGAAGGCCACAGCCCCAGCGTGTCCCAGCCCATGGGGACAGGGACAGTACAGTGGTGTCCCCAAGATGTGAGACACCTGGGGACCCTCTGGGGTCAGCGCAGGATCTGCGCTGATGCCCATCTCTGACACAGGGCTCCTGTATCCAGGAGCTGCTGGAAAACCTCCTAAGCCAGGTAAGGAGCACGGGACACCTGGCTGTCCCATGGTGATGTCCCTGTCCCCGTCCCTGTGCCCACACCCTCACCCGCACTGGGGCTTCCCCTTCCCGCAGGTTTTGGTGCTGGGCGACTGCAGCCAGCTGAGTGCTGAGGCTTGGGGCCGGGGAGCAAGCATGTCACCGCCCGTACCATGCTGCTTGCTGTCCCCATGCCACCGCCTTGCAGGGTGCACTGAGGGGGTGGGCACCTGTGGGTGCCCTGGTGGGGACAGGGGCCAAAAGCCAGCTGTAGTCTGGGGACACTGTGGTCATGTGAGGTTGTCACCACCTGTCACTGCCTGCCAACGCCTGTCACGTTTTCCCCCAGGGGCTGGAGTTCCCGGCTTTGGTGTGTCACCGATATTTCCAGGTACTGTCCCCAGCTCCCTGCGCCATGCTCATGGGGACACACAGCCCATGGGGACATGCAGCCCAAGGGACACAGTGACACACAGCCCATGGGGACACACAACACACAGGACATGGGATATGTGGCCCAGAGGACACAGGGACACACAGCCCATGGGACACGGGGACAAGACCATGGGGAGCAGGACAGGGCCGGGCGGGAGGCACGGGGCAGAGCATCCTGGTGACACGCGGGCTCTGAACCCTGGCTGTGCTTGCAGGTGGGGTTGGCAGCCAGCTGGGATTTGGCGGCGAGTGCAGCCCAGTGACACGCACAGGGACATGGGGCTGGGGGCCACCCCGTCCCCACAGGACACCTGTCCCCACGCTGCCACTGCCCCGCTCACCGCTCTGCCTTGTCCCCACAGGGAAACCCCCTAAGACCTATGGAGGAGCCCTGGGAGCTCTGGGCTTCAGAGGTGAGCACCGCCTGGCACCCCTTCACCCCCCTTCCCTTTTGGGGTGCGGGGGGGGCTGAGCCGCTGTGCCCCCTCCCCAGGTGGAATTGGCTGCGCACAGGGGAAATACTGCGGGAGGAAGCGGAAGTAACCGCCCGCCGTCACCGATGACCTCATGAACTTTGGTGCTACTGCATGGTCCAGAATGTAAATCCCCACCGAGCTGAGACCCCCTCGGCCCCCCAGGACCCCACAGCGGGGGCAGCCCCGAAGCCCAGGACCCCCCCGGCCNCCCCTCCGGCTCCCTTCATGTTACTCTTTGATATAACTGGGTGGGACACCCTGCGCAGAGGGACTCGCTGCCAACAGACTAATAAAGGACACGTTTTTAATGGACTCTGCCTCTGGCCTGCTCCCGCGTCCCCGGGTCACCCTCCCCAGAGCAGCCCTTGGCGGGGGGGGGGGGCAGCGGC